>QGMJ01000032.1:0-80466 GCA_007821545.1 Lachnellula subtilissima | reverse complement strand
AAAGCCCCTCAAATGCCCTCTCCACCCCCCCTAATAAAACGACTCTCAACAGCGCCCTCTCATCCTTTGACGCCTCAGACTCAATCCACGCCATCATCATAACCGGCTCCCAAAAGGCCTTCGCAGCCGGCGCAGATATCAAGGAAATGGCCCCCCTAACCTTCTCGCAAGCCTACACAACCTCCTTCATAGAATCCTGGTCCTCGCTTACCAGCACCATAAAAAAGCCCATCATAGCCGCCGTGTCCGGACACGCGCTGGGAGGCGGGTGCGAGCTGGCGCTGATGTGCGATATTCTATATTGCACAGACACTGCGAATTTCGGACAGCCGGAAATCAAGCTGGGCACGATACCTGGGGCAGGGGGTAGTCAGAGGTTGACGAAGGCGGTGGGGAAGGCAAAGGCGATGGAGCTGATTTTGACGGGGAAGACGTTTTCGGGGAAGGAGGCGGCGGAGTGGGGTGTGGCGGCGAGGACGTTTGGGACGTATGAGGAGTTGATGGAAGGGGCGTTGGGGACGGCGGAGACGATTGCGGGGTATAGTAAGGTGGCGGTTATGGCGGCCAAGGAGGTGGTTAATAAGAGTCAGGATCTGGGGGTTAGGGATGGAGTGGAGTTTGAGAGGAGGGTTTTCCACTCGTTATTTGGGAGTGAGGATCAAAAGATTGGGATGACGGCTTTTGCGGAGAAGAAGAAGCCTGAGTGGACGCACAAATAGATGAGTTGTACAAATGATATGTATGGTATATTTGCTCTAAACTGAATTGTGCCGCTGCTCCAATTAAAATTCCTGAATGCCGCCTATGCTGTACTAACGCCCAAATTTCATCCATTGCCGACTCCTTCTAATTCGAATATGTATGTATGCTAGATTTCTTTATAAACATCATTCATCCCTGACCAATCTCTACAGAACCCAAGCCAGCTTCGTCGCAAACAATGTGAATTCTCTGGTGAGTTTGTAGGCACAGGCGAGGGGTCCTCACAGACCAACCCGAACCAAGCAGGGGACGTACAGGAATAGCTGCTTGTCTTGCTAGGTACACGACTCGTTGGAGTTACAGTAGGCATCGGAGGTGGCGAGGTGATGGGATGAGATTGAGTATGTGTTGTAGTTCGGTCATAACATCCCCAGAACATTCCTGGTAAACTGCACTCTGCTGTGGGGTGTGAGGCTGAAGTCGGAGCTGCGGTCGAAGTTGGATCATTACAACCGAACCATCCAGGAGTCTCACACGTGGTCGTCGATGACTCTGTATGCTTGGTTTGTGTAGCTGTAGCCGTTGGGATTGTAGTCTGTGGTTTACTAGTCGTCGTGGTTTCATCGTTGCAGCCAAACCATCCAGGAGTCTTACATGTTGATGTCGATGTCGTGGTTGTAGTGCTGCTACTGCTAGTGGTAGTTATGCCAGAAGTCGTGGTCGTCTCATCCAAACAACCCCACCATCCAGGAGTTTCGCAGGTCGATGTTCTAGTTTTCGTTCGGGTGGTGGAAGTGGAAGAGGAAGTGGTGGATGTCTTGGTGCTATTCCCAGTGACTTCTTTCCACAAGGGACAGTCGTAGCACTCAGGGGTAAATTTACACTCTGGTACTGTCGTATACTTCGTAAGGACATTATTGATCACCCATATGATTCGGTGCGTGACAATAGAAACCCTCGTAGAGTTGTCTGTGACCACATCGTATACACATTCTCGTCCGGTATGACATGCACTTTCCAGCGCATAGCCGGCATAAGAGCAACTGGCCGTAGCTCCGTTGCATGTTCCCATATAAATCGGATCGGCATTCTGGCCAAAATGGTAAGCTCCTGTAAATTCTCGCTGCCCTGGTCTATCCGGATCTACTCCTGGGGGTACTGGAAGCCCAAGCCGATTTGCAGGTAACGCATCCGGGACAGCTTGGAAAGTAAGAACAGGGTTGCCATACGTAAGGCCAATCATAGCACTGACAGAACCTCCAAGAGAATGGCCTGACATCCAAACCTCAGAATTGGGATACAGCGCTGTGACGTTGTTATAGAGATGCCGAGCAGCCGCGTAATATCGGTTCTCCTTCTTGAGACTCTTCTTGAGGCAAGTCAAATTGCAAGTATATGTTGCGGTAGCACAGTCGCAAACCGTACGGTAAAGGTAGCTTCCCTGTTGCCCACAACAACAGCTGAAGAAGAGATTGTCATTCTCCTTGTCATTTGTCGTGGTTCCGTCTCCATCCCAAATAGCAAGAGTCGTCCCCTTCAAGCCAATAACGATCGTAGAGTTCGTCTCGTCCGCGTATAGATATCCTCGAAGCCCATCGCTGTCCCAACCAAAGCCCCGGTCATCCGTTCTATTGAAGCCCCCATTTACATCCTTCCAATTGCCTGTATCAGGGGCGTCCACATAGGCGTTGGCTGCCATTTGAGCAAAAGTCAAGATAGTTTCGGGATCGGTAACATTTGGCCCACGGACTTCATCGAAAGTCCAAATATCTGGTGACGATGCCCATACTTGGTCGTATTCCCGTGCTGCAGCCACCATAGGGTCTACCACCGAGGGGCGTCGGTCCTTTAATCGATGTATGTTTATAGAGTTGCTTCGAACAACTAATGGCCGGTTCACCTCCTCAACTGTCCCTTCGTCTTCTGTTTCTATCCATAAAGACGACTCTTCTTTCGGAACATCATGCCGTAGATGTTGAGTGGGGCGGTTGAGGTCGCCATGATGGAAGACATGCCGTAAGGTCTGTTTATTGGAACATTAGCTTGCTATAATGTACGAAACTCCAAGAATATGACCTACAAATACATGTTCGTTACGCCCGGGATCTTGAATTAGCGGAGTCGCAGGTATGGGAGGCAAAATTGGGGCTGGGTGTTGTTGTTGACGGGCCAAATCCCCTCTAGATGCAGCTATCGGTGCCGATAACAAGAGGAACGAGAGCAACATTCGGGATGTGACTCTGCCAGCAGAAGTGCACTTTGATTGCCGGTGTATAGGCATCTTCAAAAAAAGGTACTGGTGAAGGTAAAGAAACATAGCAGAGCTGTAATATCGAACGATGATGTGGATGACTTCCTCCGAATGCAATGTGCACTTGACTTGAGGCGATCATGAACCGTGACCGTGCAAGAGGCGTTGCATCATGTGGGCGTAGGGTGGATTGAGTGTTGCTGGGATGTTATATGGTTGGCTGGTACCTATCATGGGGCACGGCAGGCAGGCAGATGCAGTTTAGACAATAAGTGCTCAAATATTCGCACGCCTCGGTACTAGATATACTGAGGCTGTTCATTGTGGGCCTTGTGGCGCGTCATCCTAGGTAGTAGTTAGTCACTCTCCGCGCGCCTATCAGCGGTTGGGAGATTGAGTGAGGCACAACTCCAGGCCGGGACTTCTTCACTCAGGAATTGGGATTGTCTCTGGCTTTGTGGACATGTAATAATACATCTCACGCATATTATATTCTTCTTCTTCGCAGTTGCGATTTCTTTATCCACATTCGTTTCCAAGTGGTCCTCGGCTTGACCGCAGTTTCAGGTCTTGTCATTCATGCAACACTGCTCGGCGATCCGCGAGAGCTCCTAGGTAATATATACTTCTCTCGACTGCTTCTCCCCTTCCTTCTGCTTTACCCCAAAATGATCACCTTTGCTGACAAAATGGCCATCAAGCTACCGGATTTCATGGCTTCCTCTGGAAACAAAAAGAGTGACCCCCAACGTCCTCGAACCATCCAAACATCCAAGTCCTTCTCCAAGTTAGCACCGGCCAGCCCGGATCATACAAATCGAGTTCAACGGGCCAGTACCATACAAAATGGCTTTGATTCACAGGGACCCATGCCAAATAAATCTCAGAGGTTACCTCAGAAGCAAGCGGATGCCTTCGAGAAGTCCTCCGAGGATGAGACAGGCGAGGCTTCCGGGAAGCTACCTTCAGATTTTGATGAACTTCCCATTGAGCTTGTCAGTCTGACGGATAGGTCAGTCTAGAAAGTCCCCAGTATATTACAGATACTAATCTATTGGTAGCTTCATCGACTCCTTATCTGCCAAAATACATCCTACCCCGCCAACGGTCGACAAGTTATCTACACTATTTCAAGACTTCTATGCCGTTGCTGCCACACATATCAATACACACATCTTGGCACTGTCCTCTCGCCAGCACCGAGAAGGTTCACCGTCCCCCTCGATGTCCTCCCTCTCCTCTACGGCGAGTAAGATAAGAGCAAAGGCAGTCTCGATTAGCAATAATAAAGAACGTTCTAGACCCCCACCAGAAAGGAACGATTCGGAACAACAGATGCTTACAGCCGATGAAATAGCTGATCGAAAACGAGCAAGGAAAGTCCTGGAGCACAAGCGGGTAGCTTTGGAAGAGGCTGTTGAGAGGAGGGTATGCGAGAGCATCTACAATCGGATATGGAGACATAGAAGTACTACAGATGAGGAAAAGGATGAGAAGTTGCGCTCCAAGACTGCAGCTTTGTCAGTAGTTGGAATTGGCCTCAACGATCTAGATGTTGATTTGGGACAAGCAACCAAGGACCCAGTAGCGATGCAAACCAGAGAGAAAGAAGTCCGGGACTGGCTAGAAGGAGCGAGAGATGAGCTGATGGCTATGAGTAATGAGAAGTATCCTCTTGGAAAGCTTCTCCATCTTAAAGCAGCCCACAAAAGCATCGTCGACACTTTATCACATTTCCATCCATCTTCCTCGGCGGACGAGATCATGCCTATGCTTATCTATACTCTAATTACATCTCGCCCTGAAGGTATTGATGTTATCAGCAATCTATATTTCATCCAGAGATTTCGAAATGAGAATAAGATTGATGGGGAAGCTGCGTATTGTTTGACGAATTTGGAAGCTGCTATCACGTTTCTCGAGACTGTGGATTTAGCAACTCTGAGAGAGGACGAGGCTCTTTCTGGACCAAAGTCCAACAGTCGTCCATCTACTCCAAAAACAAATAATTCGATGACTCCTGCGCATCTTACTACAGCCGGGTTATCACCCGCCGAGGTCACTGCCACAAGTGCTAGTCCCACCATCACCACAACTCCATCATCTCCTACAGGTGCTAGACCATCCGTGCAGCACAACCGTAGTATTAGCGACATGTTCCAGCCACCTGCGGTGCTTGGCGCAGCTGGAGATGCCGTTCTAAATACAGCAGACCAAGGATTCAAGTCAATCGGGATCTCCCTTGAGGGTTCCTATAAGTTCCTGCTTGGGAAGCTCAAGGAACGGCAAGAGGAACTTACAGGAAAGCCATCCGATATCATTGTCCCCAAGACATTAGATGATGCTCGAAAACTCGTCAGCACGCCTCCTCCTGAAGACGACGCATCAGCCAGTGGTGCCAGCTCGCTTCACAGCCCAGAGAATACAGGGCGGCCGCGCAGAGATTCTGCACCGAAACCGGATGATAAGATGCTAAATTTGATTGGAGGCCGCAAGGCAGCTGCTCGAGACAGAAGTACAGACAGCTCGCAGAGTGCGAGTAGTAGCAAGAAAGTTGCATTCGCCGAGGAAGGTGGTGAGAAGCAGCCTTCCTCGCCATTGCACCCTCCTGCATCGCCAGCGAATCCTGCAATCGTGGAGTCGATGCGGAATCTGGGCAACTCACTGAACCCCATTAACCGGTTTTCGAGCATGAACATGACGCGAGGCTTTGGGTTCGGACGACCATCCTCAACTCCCGCCACACCAGGGAATAAAGCAATAGTCGATGGGGGTATTGCTGATTTGACGAGCGTAAGGTTTCTCCTCATTTCTTCTACCTCATATACTAACATCTTACAGACCTTCTCAGAACTCGCACCATCACTGCCACCCAAAGAAATCCCCAAGATTGCACCACCGATCAAAAGATTCATGGAAATACAAAACCCAGGCGATATGAAGCTCAACGAGGTACTTGAGCTTCTAAGAGATTATAGACGGCTTGCGGGGGCGTTGAAGGATATCGGCGCTGTTTGATCTTGTCTGTAAAAATGCTGCGATTTGAAGACTTTTGGTTGAAATAAGCCGGCGTAGATCACGGCGTTAGTAGGAGTATCTTGGTAAATATTAGGTGGATTGAGAATGTAGATCGATAAGCCGGGCTCCTCGCAGCTAAATGAAGCCATTCGTACGGGTTTCCGTCTGATATTTTTCAAAGATAGGATCAACTCAGGCGCATATAATTCAATTCGCGGATGGAGACAGTTTTGGGTTTGTGAACGTCTCATTCATGTGCAGGAACAAGTCAGTGAAATCTCTTTCCTACCTCAATACCGCCAAGTGGCCAAAGGGATCTTCTAGTGTACTACTAGTAATTCAAAATCACGTTTGATACTCATTTACATTCGTTTCCTCGTTTCCTGTCTTGTTTCCGTGTCTTGTAATTTACAACCATTCAGCTATAAAGGAAACCCAACCACCTCTGCAGCCGGACACAGATCCAACCGCACGAAGTCGTGAACCCGCGGAACGATGAAGCTAAGAGGTTCAATAATCTTCTTAGGCCGCACCTTCCCTTTCCTTAGAAGGTCTACAATGGAACTTCAGGGAGCATACTCGCAGGGCTTTTGAGTTCGAACGAAGGCTTGCCTCTTTTTATTAAGAAAATCGCAGCTGAACCAGATCTCGTCAGTACTCAGTCTATGCATCGTTTGTATATCGACCCTTCACGTCGTAATCTGCGTCGTATCCTGGACGAGTCACTCGATGGTCTTCAAGAAATGCCAGGTATGATCGATTTCAAGACTGTGCTATCTAGGATGATTCCAGGTGAACACACTTTCGCTTAATCAAAAAGTTAATAAACTAACCTTGTCATGGAGGAGATTCAAGAGCCCCGAGGTCGTATCTGCCGAGAAACTTTTACGGAAGGCGACCATGTTTGATCTTTTCAATTGATGAAGCCCTGGTATGACGAAATTGGAAACCTATATATATAGAGGGAGCTTGGTAAGTTGGTAAAGTACCGCGGTATGGGAACTGCTGTTGACCATTATACGATTGCCTATATAGTATTTAGTAACAAATAATACCTTATAATCAGCCGGTTGAGAACCTGTTTTACTACCATTTCGAGGCCATACATGCGGATAAAAAGGTAGGTAGGCATGTGATCTACAGATCCCTTTGCCAAGGCTGGTGGACATTCATCGCCCAATCGCTGATACTTACTCGTACATATTCCCATAAAAATTCGATAGTCACTAGTTATGGGGATCAAGATAGCCTATTTAGGAGTCAATTTAGCCTGAAGGGCTTTTCACTTTCACTACGATTGATCATTTCACGCACTGGTAGCATTCCAGGGGATAGAGCTAGGGGGAGAGGCAAGAAGTGGAGATTTGGAGGAAGTGATACCGATACACTTCCAAATCATCATTCAAGGTTAGGGTACAAGTGTCCCAGTTAACCAGCGCAAATCCATACTCAGGTACTAGGTGTATATACACGAAAATAAGTAGGTAGCTAAATTCCTTGGCCCTCCTATGTACATCTCCAGACCCTCACACAACAGGCCATCACAGTCCCCAAGAACCGCATCTTGACTAAAAATGGCGCCTAGGAAACAGTCATAGTACTGGTCCCACTGCTATGGTACCCCTCGGTCGCAAGGATCTGGTAATTATGGGTACCCAAGGTCATTCCCAGCGCAGCCCACGCTTCGAAATGCGCCGTGACATTAACGCTCCCTGACGTGCGATGGTTCGCGCGAACAGACCAGTACTGCTGAAAGGTCGCGGTGCCTTCAATAGACGGTTCGTTCGTGCGGGTTGTCTCGAGGATCTTGTACGTCGAGCCGTCGGCCGTGACGCTGCCGCTCTGCGTGGCGGCGCTGGAGGGGTCGTAGGTGCCGAAGCTCTCGACGATGTAGTACTCGATGAGGGGGTTTGTCGTCCAGCCGTAGATGGATAGGTAACTGTTGCCAGTCGGGTTGTAGGCGCCGGAGAAATTTATGGTTCTGCTCATATAAAGAATGTCAGATGGAAGGCCCAATGTATCAATCAATCGTACTTTCAAAGAAAAGAAGCTGCATGCACAATACCTAGCGGCTCCGGGGTTCCAACCCTTCCCAGCGACAAAGTTACCAGCATCACCTGACCACGTCACGGTGTACGTACCAGCCGCTCCGTTCGAGTAGGTCACGTCGCCTGCTCCGTCCGTCCAGAAGGAATAGTAAAATCCGTTGTTGGTGCCAGTGCTGCTTGGAGTTCCATCGCGGGGAGCGAGGACTTCACCAGCTGATGTATGAGGGGCGGCGTAAATACCAGCGATGGCAGCAGAGGCCACAAGCAGAAGTGATGAGAAGGAGACCATATTGACGATTAAGAATAGCAATGTCAAGTGCTTCTGAACGTGGGCAAAACTTCGCTTTTAGTTTTGTAGGCAAACACTTTACCTTTATACTCTCTCATGCCGTCGGAAAAACACACCTGTTGAATAAGGACGTGATATTAATTCAAAACAGCCATAAGTTTCCTGTTCTTGGGGAGGGGTATTTCATTTCGCATGGTTCAGCAGATTTGATGGCTGTTCGGAAGCTGCACCCCGCGATTTCCAAGTACGTTCTGAGTCCGCGGTGGAAACATGCAGTGAGTCCCGATTATTTGGCTATGGCTAAATTTGGAAGGGGAGCTCTTTTGCACGATTTGAGCCAATCACAATTCTTGGTTAATATAACTGCGGACAGACGGCACTCTAGGGAAAACTACCGCCTTACTGGGGGTCGACGTCGACACAGCCTAATATCCTTTAGGGAGCGAAGCCTGAAACGGCACTTAATTAGAGTTTCACCACTAGATCTTTAGGCAATTTTCATTTCGCCAAATATGGAAATGAGTCCCAGTTTGGCTCTGAACTATAATCTATTATATAGGTATAGACAGATCGTATGTGATGATTTGACTTGTAAGCCAGTGTCAATTTTAGCTCTTTAGGCTGATGCTGGATCATGGGTAAGCGAGTAAAAGGGGTATTCGCTTATTTAAAAGGGGATCGGAGCCCCACCGAAGTTTATTTTCCACTTTTGCCGCCTAACGCGAATCACTTGGCTCTTAATCCTACGTTAAGTCCCCCCAAGACTTAAGGATTGCAATTAGGAAATCGGTATCTTGAAAGTGGCGATGTCCACTTGACCATGGCATCACGGCGGGGAAGTTACCCCAACGAGAAAACCCCTCACTTTGTTTGATTGTGACTAAGTAGAACGGAAAGGATAAAATGTCGTGATCCTAAAGTATATTTGGCAAATAAGACCACCTCCGGCAATACCTTGACTTCTTGAGCTTTTAATGGATTGAAATGTCACCATCACCGGTAGTGAGAAATCGGCGGTTTTCGGCAGATGCATCTTGAGTTTACGACGAACGAGCAGGTAAATGAATTACTTTGTGGCTCACTATTAGAAACGAGAAGTATTCTTCTCTGAAACTTACATAGATTTCTAAGCGCAAGTCAAACATATAGCCTGATATATTAATAGAGTCCTCGAGGACTTCATGGGAGCAACTGTATGCGGGATGGGGTTTGGCTTTGCAACCAGAAAAATACCAATAGAAGAGAAAGTGCTAATGAGTACGGTAGACTAAGATAATTCCCATGAAACCGGCATCCTGTATTGAATCTAATTTGCCAGGGGAGAAGCAACTCAGAGGGGCAAATCTGGGAAAGTCGAGGAGCAATCCCAATCTGACAACGAAGCAGTAGAGCACCACCAGCGCCTCTAGATCTTTTCTCGCCAGCCGAACCTTGTGTCTAAGCAAACCCGTAAAATACCAAGCAACTGTACAATCCTGCAGAATGATCCTCCATCCCCCATCAACCTCGTCCGAACTTGATTGCTTCGACGTCATCAAGTTGAAGTAAACAAGTATATCGCAACCAGAGGCCAAGCGGCCGAGCAAAGGAAAGCCCCTACTACCCCCGCAAATCCAACCTTCGAGGTTCCGTGAGGCCCTCGCCAGCGGTCGGCAAGAGCGGCGGTGAACCATATCATCGCCATGACCCAAAACGACCCTAGCCACATGATGAGTAGTACCAGCTCCGCCGATCTATTGCCCGCCACTATCCTATCAACAGAGATATCCACCTGGGTATCGGTCGTGAGCCATCCAAACATCTTGAAAGTAGTTTTGATTCGTAAATCGGAGAAGAAGTTAAGTCGGTATCTTGGTATTGGTTTCGTGAGATTGGGGAAGTTGCGGCAGGAATTAGAGATTAGGTAGGAAGGTGTATTGTTTGGTTGACCGGCAACGATTGCTCACAAATGAGGGGAGATGGTAGGAAATGCGAGGGAATATGCAAAACAACCAAGAACGAGAAAAAAGAAGGAAGTAAATCACGAAATTGAGGTTACCGTGCTGGATATGTACTGCCACTTGGCGAAACCCGCAAGCTGGAGCGCCCGAAACCAAAAGCATGGTGGTCCTTGACGCATCTGATGCCTCCCGGTCACATCTTAGGCTGATCTTACATGCCACACAGCGAGATGAGAGAAGCCAAAACATGAGGTGTCGGAGATGTATTCCGGACTCCTGAGCCCCAAATTTGTAAGAATGTGAGACGAAACAAGCTTCGTGCCTTGGCGCGTAGAAAGTGGCAGTGGCTTTAGCGAGTTAATGTACAGGGGTTTTGAGACGCTGACAGCCCCTGAAAATCTGCAACAGGAACCTCACCACTGAACAGAGAGACTGCGACCGGTCGGAAGCCGAAATGATATCATACTCACTATGGAAGCATAGTCAGGTTCGGGTAGAGCATTAATACAAGAAATATATCCACAAAGACAGCTATTAAGAGGAAAACTAAAAGTACAGATGCAGGAAGTTGGGAATAACCTCAAGAGCACGGACCAACTTTCCAAGCGAACCTCTAACGCCCTAATTCATAATAACAAAAACTTTCCTCCTTCTTGTGGCTTGGTAGACTTCATGTATAAAACATATCTTTCTACAAAAAAACACTTGTTATACATATCTGTCTTCTGCTATGTATTATTTCTTGTAGGTCTCAACTGCAAGTTTAAAGTTCTGTTAACTATGAAGCCAGCTCGGTGATAATCCGCGTAGTAAAAGCATACGATGGACATCCGTAGCAGTAGAATCACATTAGATCTACTCTTTCAATTTATACTTCCAATCCACCCTCTCCGGCCGTCGAGCCAGGAAGAATGTATTCAAGTGGATGGGGTTTGGAGTATTAATAGCGTTTCCCTTGACATCGCAGGCGACGTAGTTGAAGATAGTGGTGAAAAGGCAACAATGAGGTACTGCTCCAGCATTGTAAAAATATGCCTACTGTCCGTCCGTCAGTATCAAGCTGTATACACACGTAGTTCTGCCATTACGGAGCTAAAAGCTTAGGGATGAGTGAGTAAAGATAGCAACTTACAGCACCCGTCCAACTCCCCAGCCAAGGTACACCTCCTGCGATCATCCTCAATATCCCCGCACCCGACCGATGGGATGGTGAGCCTAAAGCCAATCTTAAAGATGCTATCCAACGGATCCACTACCGCCTCGTTCTTGAACCTTGTCTGGAAGTACAGCCGCCAAGTCTTGAAGCAGGCCCGCACATCACCAATCAGCTTGGACAAGTTGCGCTGCATCGCGTCTGTCCCGAGCACACGCAATGTGCGACTGTCAAAAAACTTTGAAATGTCCATTATGTCTTCGGCCCCTGCCTCATTTTCTCCACGTCCCCCGCCGCCACGATCTGCCGCTCCAGCTTCTTAGCCGCCTTGCTCGCCTCCGCGGAGGCCCCGACGGCACTGAAAGTCCATTGACAAGGCCGTCATAGTCCTTTGCGAAGCCGAAATGGCGAATGTACAAGACCAAATTACATGTGTTGCAATATTGGTTGCAGTATGCCAGTACTCCACATAGCCAGCTGCTAGCACAGTGGCTAGCAACGTATGGGCCTATAAAAAGCCTTCCTGTACCGTGGAACTTAGCTCTCTAGCCGTCTCATATGTCTCATAAGCCATTCTCGACTGCTCTGGACCTCCATTAAGCATATTCAGGTTTGCTTATACGCAATTTCTCACTGTCATATTCATTGCCCATAAGCATTCTCTCGCCCCACAGCCGCTGGTGTGTTGCAATTGCGCAATGACAATCCGGGACCTCTTGTATTTGGCTCTGGAAACGTGGAGTGCGAGCCGTGGGTAAAATTAGATCTACAAAGAACCGCTCCAGTCCTTTCTCCCGTAGTTTCGATAATGGCTTGAGTATTCTGCAGTATGCCACGAGGATGTTATGCACATGTTTTTTTCCTCATTCTGGTCCTATATTCAGGAAACTTTTGGGGCTCAAGGTCGACATCAGCCATACTGACGCTTAGTGTAAGGACCGGTAAATTGGCTAGGTTTCCGATATAATGAATTATTTGAAGCCAGTCTGGATAGGCAGGCACATCATAGCCAAGATAGTCTTCATAAAAGGGTGGAATGACGACATCCAAGTGTTGTAAGAAACCGACTGCTTCAGGAGGCACGAAATCTCTCAAAAAAATTGATACGTCAAGTCGATCAGGAGTGCTTCTCACTGGCCAGCTGCGGCTGCACTCGGATCGGGAAGGGACGATGACAAAGCGATTTTTGGCGTAGAATATTGCTTGGGCGTTTTGCTTAAGCTCCCTGCAAACGAGAAATAGAGACGTGGGTGGAACCCAGCAACGGCATAGCGATGAGAAAGCAGCGTGGTGATTTTGACAGAAACAGCCCGAATTGGCGTAGTCTAAACGCCAACAATCTCGGAATCGACATTTAGGTATGGGAGAGAACGGATCCGTCCCTCCACACCCATGCCCACAGCTTAGAGCGGTGAAGTATTTGTTCTCGGAGCTCCACTCACCTTGTCTGAGTGGAGTCGCGAGATCTGTATACTCGAGGATTTTGAAGCGAATCTTCAAGGACAGGTCCAAATACCGGAAAGGAAGCTGGGCAGAAGGGTACTGGTACCCCATAGATCGCATCGATATTTCATTGGCCAGCTGTTGCAATGAAACTGACTTCAGAGTAATGATTTGGGTTCCCCAATGCCCCACGGGAATAATGGGCAGGTATTTAACAAGAAATGTAACTAGCTACATGACATGCATGGCTTTCGGTAAATCCAAAGGGCATAGGAAACAGAGCCCTGATGTTAAATCGATTGCGGAATATGAAGGATGGAACAATACTAGTCACATTAAAAATATGCCAGAAGAAGATTCATGTTCAGTTTCTATCAACACACCACCCAAATACTTCTCAGCCCAGTCCCAGCTCCAAACTACTGGCTTGCAACAGGAGTCCGGCTCTGCAAATACTCTTTGCGGAAGGGGTTGACATCGACCTCCGGCCCACGGTTCAAAGGAGTCCACTTTGGCTCCTCCTTGAAGAGCCTCGTAGCCATAATATACTGCCTCTTATTAGCACCACACCGATTATTCCCAACTTCGCCCTCTCAAGCTTCGACTTACATTCTTGCTATCCGTCGTAAACCGATGATATATACCCGCCGGAAGAATCTAAACCAAATCAGCAACCGCCCCTGCCTCAATACCGCAAGAAGAGCCTCACAATCAAATCATCCTTCTCCAAGTATATCCGCACCCACTCATCGCCCTCGCTGCGCACATCAAAGAAGCCAGTGCCGTCGCGGATATACCGTATCTCCTCATCCTCGTGCAAGTGCTCGTGGAAGAACGACTTGACCTTCTCCTCGTACACGGCGCCCATCTTCTCCGGCGAGACCGTGATCAGGTCGCGGTTCTTGTAGCTGCGCTCCGCGGCTAACCTGTCGACATCTTTCTCGTCCGAGATGTGGTAGTAGAGGACCCCGAGGTTCGAGAGGTAGGCTGGGTCGACGGCGCGTCCGGAGTCGTGGAGCTCGCGTTGGTCGCCCTGTTTGATTGATGGGTTAGCTATGTGTTGGGTGTGGGGTATATATATGGTGGGGTAAATACAGGTTGGTTGTCGAACCAGTATGCTCTCATTTTTGCGAATGAGTTGGGGGTTGTGTAGTGTAGATGGATAGAAGATGTTTTGTTCTGTAGAAGATGGTTTGTTCTGTAGATGCGATGGCGGTGGAGTTAAGAGAGAAAGAATTTACTTGTACTGTAATTCTGGCAATTGTACTGGCGCATTCTATCATTCACAGCACGCCATCCGCGTCACGATCTGCACTGCGGGCCACTTGACAGGGCTTAGCGAGTTCGAGTTGAACCCCTATTTTGTCTTAGGCATGTCGGAATGACTTGGCCTTTACGAACGTAAGCACTTATGTTTTACTATTATCGAACCTTCGATTTCTAACTGCCGGTGTGAGAATAAGTCAGAAGAGCAGATTTCGAGATCTAAGATTTATCAACATTCGATCATACAAGGCTCATGAGTTACTCCTATAACAGGACCGCCATTAACTAACTCTCAAACTCTTCATTACGCTCTTTTATACTAGATATAAAATTCGGCACTTATTATCATTTAGTCTGAAGGTCCCACATCACGTAGCATATTATAGATTGGTCCCCTTTTTGCTATCTACTATAAGGCTTCTCCGTGTAGCAACTTCTCCCAAGTTCTCCGAGAAGACCGTAAAACATCTGAGTCAAGAAAATCTCTTAGTCTGGTGGGTGTCTTATGCTGGCAGCTGTAGGCGAGCAAAGACTGGGAGTCTTATACGATTTTTCATGCAACATACATAGTATTACCCCCAGAGCAGGCTTACTCCGCGGCTGACGAATTCCTACGGTGTTTTACAGCCCTCCCTCAAATACCGCATATTATAGACCCTTAACCTCTCCATGTACTTTCTCGTGCTAGCCATAAAACCTGGCATTTATTCTCGTCAACTTTGAAGGTCCTACGCCACCTGGCACATTATAAAACGGTGGTAACGATAAGGGGGAGAGGGCGAGAGGAAAGCTGAGTTAGTTTGTAAGTGATGCAAAATGTTTTGAAATCTCGTTCTGATATTCTAGGTTTTAGAGAATAGTAAATGCGGTCCAAGCCTATGTTGGCTTCGGGCCCAGACAGAAGAGAAAGACCGGCCAAGGCTACCTATGTAGTCTACCGATTTTCTGGGGACTTCTTTGGTATTTCACACATACTGAGGCAGTTTTCTTTCTTCGGTACAAATCAATGTAGTGCCCGACTTTTTCGTTCCTGCTTGATCAGACAATACAGAGCGGATTAGGACGCTAATTACGACGGGAGTACCAAACTTAATCATTCTTGCAACTGAAGCATATGAAATATCATGGACATGTAGCACTTTGCGAGTTTTTAATATGAGTAGAGATTTTTGAATATATCAAACTTGTTAAGTGAAATTGATGCCCCCTCCCGCCTTGACACCAATCACAAAAAGATCAACCACTTCACTATCGACCAAATATCTATGCCACTTTCAGCGCTGCTAGACTTTGCATGAGAAACCGTAACACGGGAAGCCTTAGCAATCTCTTGCACCGCTTTTGCAACTGCTTCCATAGCTCTCGAACTTCTCTCCATCGCTCTCGCACTCCTTGCCTGCGGAGACCAGAAGAGAAATCCCAAGCCAAGGACACCGAGTACGGCCATGGCCGAGATGGCATGGCCTGTCATTAGGGGACGATCCATGAATTCTTGAATGGCCTGTGTATTGACTTGGACCAGTGACCGCTGTGTGGGAATCAGTGCTGTCGGTTTTGCTTGACTAATAATCATTTGTGGATGCAGATACGTACGGGAGAAGACACAGCTTGCTTCTTCTTTTTGTGTATGATGTCCTTAGATTGCGAGAAACGCTTGTCTTGATAATTCTCAAATTGATCTGGTTGGTTTTCCTGCGGTTGTGGTATGCAATATTGGGATGCAGCAGTAGATTCATGTTTTCCCTTCCCATCATGCAGACTGCCTGATGATGACGGCCACGACATAGATTGCGAACAAGTGCAAGTATTCGGAAATAGATTTTCGTCGTCCATTCTTGTGGACTATTTGAGGTCACTTTGTTGGAATGTTTGATGGAGAAAACTGCGATTTAGTGGAAAGTTCAAGGATTGCTGTGGTATTTCGACACTCGGAAGATTTTCTAGAGTGAGTAGTCTATTAAGTTCTGAGAACTAAAAGCCAACTTAGGACCCAATGTAGAATAAGTAGAATATGTTGTGACGTAAAGTCTACAGGGAATCTCAGTGTTTAGGCTGCGGAAGGAAGACCCTGAAATACTTTAAGCGCCAAATCTTCAAATAAAACCACAAAATTGGACAGATGATGACTAAAATTTGAGGGAATATGTATTATTGATTCCTCTCGAGCAATTCTAATTACTTTTGGCGCTCGTTGCGCGTGGTGTGGGCCAATATAGCCTCCAAGACAAATCCCCTTCTAATTATCTATTATTGCTCCCATTAAAGCAGAACACCAAAAAATGCTGCACGCAAAATCACTTCCTTAAAACGCCCCAAAATAACTTCATAATCATGATGCCAATCCAGCATGTACAATTGCATCAGCGTGACCCATCAAATTCCGTCGATTCATGCCTCTCGTCTAGCCGCTCGGTTGTTTCTCGTCCAGACGCTACCTGTTGAGGCAGCAATTACAGAAGTGGAGTTTGAGACTGAGTGGGTGAGACTGGTAGGTTGACTCAAGCTGCTGGAGTAGGCGGTGGGGAAAGATGAAGAAGAAGAAGTGCCATTGTAATAGCTAGGCGCTAATGTGCTCGAAGAGTTGGTGTATGAAGGATTGGTATTGGTTGATGGTGGTGGGGGTGCAGGAGTTGAAGTTGGAAGATCGGTTTTGGTGTTGATGATAGTTGTGGTCTGGCCAGCGTTGTTCACCACAATGTTGATGTTGACAATGACAACAGAGACCACAGTGGTACTGCTGTAAACGGCACACGTAGCATCATAGCTTGAACTGCCAGTCGGATACACGTAGACTGTAGACGACGAATCTGATCCATAATCGCAAGAGGTTACTTGTCCATTGGCTGTAGTGATATATGGAGGCTTGCTTGCGGTGGGTGCTGGGGCTTGAGTAACAGAAGACCCAGGATATGTGTTGCAAGCTGACTCAGTAACAGTGACTGTGACCGTAGGCGCAGTGCAGAGTACAGAGGTATAGTAGTCTGCAGTGGCAAGACCAGAAAGGAGCGCGACCGCGGTAGTGGTGGTGAACTTCATATTGTAGTTGGGTATTGGGATTTTGAATAAAAACGTCTAAGAGGTATAAGGTTTGGGAATTGTGGCTAGATATTGGACGAGGGACAATAGACAAGTGGAATGTGATGCTGTAAAAAAAAGTTCCCAGCGCTCTAGGGAGGTATATATATCTTGTGTGGGTCTTCTAAGGCTGCATTCAAAGCTCAGACTCATACCCCAGCCTTCTTCGTTTTCAGTACAAGAGACGAAAATAGCAACTATTTGCTCTTCAAAGCCAGCCACGGGTTAGTATTACATACATGCCACCACAAAAATGGAGCGATCAGATAATCACAAATGGATAAGGCCGAGTATTCGAAGGGCACTAACTCTCCTTGAAATTCCCCGGCTTACTGTAGCTACAGAAGCCTAGTTTTATGCTTATGGCTATACGGTACCGCAAGGCTGGAAAATGATGACTGTAAAACGATTGGTGAAGATTTGAATGCGCTATCATTATTGGCTGAATAACATGATCTGGGGGAAAGGCATAGGAGTGGCCAACGCCAAGAGCGGAGGGTTGAATACAGCCAACCTTGTAGGCCCAGCCAGGTGTCCGCAAGCTGGGCTTTCGCTTCTGAACATTAAAACAATGTTGAAGCCATTTCCAACGCAATATTATTGGTCGGCAAAAAGAGGCGGAGTCCTTCGGGCTCTTCGAGAAGTGGCAAGGCTGACGATGACCATAATTCTGAGAGTCTAGTATTCTCCCTGATCATTAGGAAAGTTGCGCAGCTTGCCACCATCAGATCTGACACGAGAACTACTTTCATGAGGGTCAATACCAACCTTCTGTTTTCTGTTCGTCCACTACATCATCGTATATCTATTTGGACCCATATTTCTATCCAATGTACGAAGTATGTATGGGGGACGTCTTTCTCTATTGAACTCGTATCTGCGACCCACTGGCAATATCGAAGACTTTTTTCCCTTCTAGCTTCCTTCTGGGAATTGAAGAGCTCCAACTTCATAACACACGTAGTCATACTTTCCAAGATGGGGTAGCTCGGGTTTGATTTGACGTTTCGAGAGCATAATAACATAAAAAGACATGCAAGTAGAAAAAGTTGCGTAAATAATTCAATAATAGAATAATAAGGTACCGCCACTGCCGCACCTTAGACTTCAACGGCTCGATTTGTAAAGTAAAGTAAAAAGGCGGGTGATGATGCTGATCTTTGCTAACATGAACATTATTGGGAGTAACGTAACGTCAGCATTGGCATATGCCAGATACGGACATTTAGCCTTGAGCCATACTCAATGCACCGTGCCATGCCAGCCAGTATAGCAGACGGAAATACGAGTACGGAGTATTCGCCAACCAGAATTCACGACTATGTTCGTATCGTATGACAAGCCCACGCCAAGCAGCCCTACGTTCACCCGTCAACGAGCCCGGGCGGTGATATGCATACCTTTCTAGGTAATCAAGTCGCTAGGTAGGTAAGCTTGAGGGCGAGCTAGGTGATTCTCAGTATTCAGCGGTGAAGGAAAGAGGCTGGACTCTGAAGGTTGGAGGTTGGAGGCTGAGGGGAGACTCAAGGAGAGGAGAGAATACGGCGCTTGGACACCTGAAGCCGTGATCTGCACAGGGGCGTTTCCAACGGCCTCACGGCTGGGTCATGCCGTGCTCCTTTCTCAGATTCTCTTGACCGCACACAACTACCGTACCGTTCCGTACCTACTAGGTAAGTAGGTACCTACATAACAATGTCCTTGTCGCTTTCAATGTAGCATGCGCGTGCTGCCGTTCGGATTGTCAGTTGATAAGTACGAAGTACTGTACAGTATCTTCCTGACTCAAATGCAATGACATTGCAAGATTGACCTTGACTAGGCGGATGATACGCTCCCACGTCCTCCACCATAGGTACCTACAGGTACCTAAGGTAGATAGGTAAGTCTCGCCCATGCGCTGGCTGAAGGAAAGCACGCAACGCCACCTGCGGCTGATAACAGCAGCTTGTCTCTCTCACAGACTCTCAGTGGAAGCAATTTGTTGTCGATGGTCCAAAATGCCATATCTAAAGCTAATCCTGCGGTGAGTTTTATACTACCATCAGCTTTTCGGCATTTGAACGGTTTGGTGGCTAGCTGATGCCAAAAATTATAAGATGACTCGGCCCAACGAGGAAGATCCGTTTGCTGTATCTATGATCTGTTGCAAGCCATCGCAGTGTCTAGCCCAAGCCATTCGAATTTGTTGTCTGTTTTCACGCTGAGATAGACCAAAATAGTTCAGAACCTATCAATGCTTTGTCTATTGCCTTTCCGCACGAGTATCATGTTGGGTGAGAACGAGTGCTCTTGTATAAAATACTTCTGTGCTCCTTCCTACTATGTTTCGCCAAGGTAGAAACGTTAGCACTTCCAATTCACCGAATTCTGTGACGCGACTTAACAGTCACTCCAGATCTTGTACGCAGATTATTCACCTTTTCATCTACCCCCTATCCTAAAACATAAGAAGAGCAGCTATCTCAGTACAGTTACTCAATACTGCTCTCAAGATTTCCTCAGCCATGTCTATAGCCATGTCTACAGCCAAGTCATTCGACTCGAGTACCGCTCCGCTCATCTCCACGAAGAACAACCCATACTTCAAGTCTGGCGTAAGAAATCCTAGTCCTTTCAGTTCTACAACTCGCCCTGGGGTAACCTCGGCTCCCGTACACCAAGATCTATCAATAGATCCCTTTTCCCTCCGTCACCACTTCCAGAAACACCTTGATTGTGAACATACTGACTCGAATACAGATCACCGGCATTGGCAATGTCCGCAAGCTCTCTGATACACTTCCAGTCCAACCCAAGCCAATCATCAAACGACGAAGATCCGGTGTCTTGTTCTCGTCTATCGGAGGATTCGGCAACCAATATAAGTTTGAAGAACGAGCCATCGCCAGTCAGAACGATATCCTTGCCCGTCGAGTCATTGGAAGGAGCAAATCGACAACATTTCACTACGGGATCGGTGGAGTAGGAAACCAGACTGCCTCCGCTTGCGTTTCAAGCTCCTCGGTTACCTCATCCAGCTATTCGTATCCGATCATGGCTTGCCCCAGCGGCGCGGACAAGACGAAGCAGATAATCCTTGGGCTTTTCAGGCGAAGTTGAAGCATGGTGAGATGGGCCTTTAGGAGGATGGAGGCACGTTCATAGTGGTGTTTGGGTGTTCAGTGGTTTATCTTGAGGTGATCTGTGAAAGAACGTGGGTCAAAGGATTCGGATTATGAAATAGGACATTGGAACAAGAACGGGTTCGGCGAACGGATATTGCACTTAGCTTGGGATTGCTGATATTGGCACATTTACATGGTCGGTATTAGGGACTCTGTGGATGGACACTCGGAGTATCCGGGAGAATTAGATAGCACAAAAGGTATTCATTGTAGATACATCAATTAAGACTTCTTTGGTCCTGAAATTTTGTCCCTGCCGAGCTTAAAGGCCATGCTAGACCATTGGCCTAGGGAAAGGGATTTCCGAGTCCTAAGGTATTAAAGGTAATCATATCAGACATCCAGTAGCGCCCAGGCGCTTCTTCGTATCTTTCAACGTATTAAAACGTTGCAAATATTGTGTTGGCTCGTATAAAAGTCAGCCCACAGTTTCGAAATTGTGAACTTCGTATGACCCGTTCAATCCCAGTCATCATCATTATCACTGTCCTCTTTCTCCGCCGCCTTGCCTCCAAACTGCACTCCAGCATCTCCCATAGCCTTGGCCCTCAGTACTACCCCCGAAGCCAATAGCCTAGCCTCTAAGTCCTGAGTTGTGAAGGTATCTGGTGTATAACCTAAGCCTTCAAAGCCCACGATCCGATCAACGGTCTGCCATTCACGAATGCCAAAATGCAAGGCAGAACCTTCACATTAAGCTTTGTAACCAGAAATGGAGCATTTTCGACGTTCATCTTCAAGAACCTTGTATCGAAATGTTTCGGGGCCAAAGCCTGTACCAATTAGTCCTTATACAGCCATGCCAAAGAGGGATCCCTACCTTCAAATGATCATCCATAACCCCACATCTAGCAAAGTCATCCTTTGCAAAATGCACCACAGCGTATTTGACCTCAGTCGTAAGATCCATCAAGGCCTTCTCCTCCTTGATCTCCGTGTAGTTGCCAAAGCCTTGGTTCTTCTGCGACTTTGCACGCGTAAATTCCGAGTGCAACTGCTGGATTCTTTGCTCGCGGAAGGCGTCTAAGGCTGGAGAATCTTCGAGGGAGGCGATGAGGGCATCTTCATCGTCAGACTGTGCATTATCAAGCACGGATGCGACATGAGAATCGATGTTCGACATATTGGTGACTTTATGAGGTGCTTCAAAGGTTCTGCGTGGGACGCGTTTGACATCCCTGCAATCTAATTTCTAATTTGGGAAAGAAGGCGGCGCGGCGCTAAGAAACCCGAGCTCAAGAGGCCAACGCCAACATTATTTTGTAAGGCGGATATTTCTTCCCTTTCTTCAGCAGAACTCTGACAGAACCATTCGACGACCCGGAAACCACCGAACTCATCCCCTGATGCCACGGTATTGAAGGTTTGAATTCTCAACCCAGTACGATCCTCTACTCTACAACTGCGCTCGACTTGCCTCAGTCCCCCCCTTTAGTACTCGCACGTCCTACGTCAACCAAGCCTCTTGCCCTCAGAGACTTGCGCCGCCGCCAAAATGGACGACAAAAAAGAACGAAGACTATGCCATTGAAATGGGCGACGTGAAGGGACGGTCGTCGCCGTCCTCGAGAGACCCTTTCCTTGCAAGGGCAAGATCCGACAAAATCGCGCCGCCCGCAGCAATTTCCAGCATCACAAATAGCCCCCCTATCTCGATTTTGGCATACTGTTTGGCATCGATATCTATGACAGTGACGAACAAGTATTGTGTCTCTGGAGCCAACTGGAATCTGAACTTCTTTTATCTAGCCGTTCAAGTAAGTGCCCTCCCCCACTCCCCCCTGAATTCAAGAAATCCAATAAGCACACAACTAACATTTTCTGTAGTCTCTTGTTTGTATTATGGCTATTATCGTTTGCAAGCAAGTGGGTATGATTACGAACTTGGCGCCGTTCGACGCGAAGAAGGCAAAGACATGTAAGGACGGCCATCTATTAGAAAGGGGGCATTGCTGACATGCTGAAACAGGGTTCCCAATCTCTCTCCTCCTTGTTGGCATGATCTATACGAGCACCAAAGCGCTCCAATTTCTCTCTGTTCCCGTCTACACCATCTTCAAGAACTTGACTATCATTGTTATTGCATATGGCGAGGTATTGTGGTTCGGTGGTAGCGTCACCGCATCAGCTCTCTTCTCCTTTGGACTCATGGTTATGAGTTCCGTGGTGGCAGCTTGGGCAGATATCCAGCATGCGTTGTACGGAAACCCAGAGGCTGCATCTGCAGAAGCTGCTGCTGCGCTCTCTACCTTGAATGCGGGATATATGTGGATGGGATTGAATGTCTTTTGTACTGCCGCATATGTCCTTTCTATGCGCAAGGTCATCAAAAAGATGAACTTCAAGGATTGGGACAGTACGTTGCACCGAGAGAATCCAAATTTGAGTTGACACTAATTAATTTCTAGCCATGTTCTACAACAACCTGCTTACCATCCCGGTCCTCATCCTCTGCTCCCTCATCTTCGAGAACTGGTCCTCTGAGAATGTGGCCCTAAACTTCCCACTCGAGTCGAGAAACAAGCTTATCACGGGTTTCATTTACTCTGGTCTTGCCACCATTTTCATTTCTTACTGCTCAGCCTGGTGTATCCGTGTTACTTCTTCGACTACTTATTCCATGGTTGGAGCTCTCAACAAGCTTCCTATCGCAGTCAGTGGACTTGTATTCTTCGCGGCACCCGTTACCTTTGGCAGTGTGTCCGCTATTATCATTGGGTTCGTTAGTGGTATCGTCTACGCCTGGGCGAAGGTTAGGCAATCACAAATGAGCAAGATGACGCTACCTACACAACAACCAGTGATGAGCGCTAGTTCACAGAGCAACCGCGATGCAAGCTCGTAGAGCTAGGTCCATGCATTGGCCTCCTTCACCTTCATTCTCTGGCCACTGTATGCAAAAAATTCAACCGGGATCTAAGGATCGAGCAAACTTCCACACGCAGAAGTCGCCGCGAAATCTATCCACTTCCTGGGATTAGACTAGACCCATTTTCTATTACTTATGTACTATAATTTATTTTCCTTTACTTTGTTCTGCAACGATTAGATGGTGGGATGAGGGCCTTATCAACGGCTCGAAAAGTGTGCGCGAGGGACTATTAAGACGGGGCGTCATGTAGTTCTTGAATCAATGGCGTATAGTGTAGGTATTAGCATCATGGGCCATGAAAATCTAGAGCACAGTCTACTCTTTTCGGGGATTGCTTCTAGGGCAGGGCAGTAGTAGGGTTTTTCAAGCCAGCCCTAGCTATAACATTTCCTTCACCTCCCCTCGGCAAATTATATCTGCGCTCTCTTTCCTGACCACACTTTATACCCCTTTCTCAACCCTGGCACAGCATTCGCACGGAATTTAGCATCAAAAAATCGGCGGTGATGGTAGTCGCCCTTTGTCCTATTATCAGATATGAAGGCAAGGCAACGTGTTGGGCTGAACTAGTAGAAGATGTGCTCCGATTTTCAGGAAAGCGGTTGGAACTGATGTTGGGCTTTGTTTGGGGTGAGGACTTCGGTGAAGTATTTTGAGACATGGGTGGAGTTAACAATGTAGACAAATGGATTAAATTATCTTGCGAGGGTTAAATAATATCAAATATTTCTAATCGAAGACTTAAAAGTGTACCTATGTATGTTGGATCAAGACTAGCAAGCATACTACTGTAATTCGACCTCGGCCGAGCCATGACGTTTAGGTCGGTCGCGTTGCCAAAATTATTCGCGTTTCCATCTAATATAAGTATCGACTGAAACATTAGCAGATGGAACTCGATAATTTGCACACTTGAGCACCACGAGTTTCCTTCATAATGCAGTGAGGGCTTATCCATTCTCTCAAAATGACCAATATAGATGCGCCTCCCCTCAAGGCCGAGTCCTCGTGAGTCTCCCCATCCGTCCATCGAGGGGCACCAACTCACCCCCACAGCCTCTCCTTCACACAAGGCCTCCTCCTCGGCCAGCTCTCCATTGCAATCCTCATCGGCGCGTTCATCAAATTCTTCATCTTCGGCGACCCTCCTTCCGCCGATGTAACAGCCGCCCTCCGAGCCACCGAGCGCCGCTCCCGAACCCTCGCTCACAAACGCTCCCTCCTCACCCTCAAGCCCCTAAACAAGAAACGCTCCAGCGTCCTGCGAGTCCCGCCGCCCCTTACCACGACCACCATACTGAGCAAGACGTACTATAATGTGGACAGTCACCAGCCGGAGAGTCTGGATTGGTTCAATGTGCTGATTGCGCAAACTATTGCCCAGTTCCGCAGTGATGCCCAATATGACGATGCTATTCTGACTTCTCTTACAAAGGCCATGAATGGATCCTCACGGCCAGATTTCTTGGACGAGATTAAAGTCACGGAAATTAGTCTGGGGGAGGATTTCCCTATATTTAGTAACTGTAGGGTTATACCGGTAGATGAGGATGGGCTGAGTCTGGGGACGGCTGAGAGAGGGGCTGCGGGGAGGGATCAGGGACGTTTGCAGGCGAGGATGGATGTTGATTTGAGTGATTTTATTACATTGGCTTTGGAGACGAAGCTGCTGCTTAATTATCCTAAGCCATTGGTTGCAGTATTGCCTGTTGCGCTGGCTGTCTCGGTGGTTAGGTTCAGTGGCACTCTGTCCATCTCTTTCGTACCTGGGAGCCCGATGAATGCTACAATGTTAGCGTTTAGCTTCCTGGATGATTACAGACTGGATTTGTCGATTAGGAGTTTGGTAGGGAGCAGGTCAAGACTACAGGATGTGCCAAAGATTGCTCAATTGGTGGAGGCAAGACTGCATTCTTGGTTCGACGAGAGATGTGTTGAGCCAAGGTTCCAGCAGATTGAGTTGCCGAGTATGTGGCCTAGGAAGAAGAATACCAGAGGGGGCGATGATGGAGGTTCAGAACCAGCTTCTATAAGTAGGGCTAAAGGAAAGGAGATGGAGAAAGATTTGAGGGACGAGGCGAGGAGAGAGGTAGAAGCTGAGGCTGAGGCTAAAGCCAGATCTGAATTGGAGAGAGTAGAGCAAGAAGTTTGAGGTGGCGAAGGAGAGCTAGGGGAGAGGAATATGCTATGCCTGGCAGCATGCCCGGGTTGAATATGAATATTACATGAATAATTCAATAGCTCATTCAAGATATTTTGAATTGCTAATTATTGAATAACGTCCGTCCCCATATGATTCTATAAGACTCCAGTTATTGACCTCCCCCCTCTTTAGCGAGGTGTAAAAGGGTTCTGATGTAGCTCCATACTATAGATAGAAGCAATGCTCGTTTGAAGAATCTCCCAGTACAGTGTTCGTTAGCCTAGGTAAAACAGAGAAGAAGTAGACTTTACGATTTTGCTATTTACTTTAAGAGTTATACTTCGTAGAATGACAAAGCACTCAAAGTAGACATTTCATGGTAATAAGACATCCGTCTACTCGGTGCCTCGGGTCTTTTTTATGTCCCGACTTCAATTACGGACGTACGGAGTATTTATATTGGCGAGCAACGCGTCGTCTAAGATAGAAAACGGCCCATCAGCTACTCCGTATGGCGAGTCGGACATTTAAACATGTGCTTTTCCAAAAACGGCATACTTTTGAAAAGTACCTTAGGTATACGAGTAGCGCGATAAGGATCTCAGGTACAGCCCCCATCCTTTCTTTGTACCTAAGTACCTAGACTACGTATGCTTATTTATAAAACATATGTGCTTGTCTGAAGATATATGCTTTTATTTATATGTACCCATAAATCATCGATATCTTTGACTACCCTTGTTACCAAACCTGAGGTCAGACCATTTGCAAGCAGTCTAAATTTAAATTACACCTTGGCACTTCGGCAGCGTAAAAGCGTAAAAGCGTAAAATCGCCCCCTCGACGCCCATCCATCCCAACCCGACATCAAGACATACATTATCCCCATGCGGTTATAATCACTTTTCCAACCAGCCTCACCTTCCGGGCCTTCTCCTATCGCTAACTCCTGTCCAACTCTTACGATCCTTCTACTCACGATGCGACGCGGAACCATCATTTTCCTTGTAATCAACCTCATAATCATAGGCTTCCTCGTCAATGCCTTCAGCACTCTCATAGGTCTCCTCTTCGAAGACGGCGGTGCGGATGCCATCCTCCGATCAGAGATCCCAGCGCCGGGGTCGAATCTCATCGACAATAGGACGCAAATAATCCCCAAAATCATACATCAGACCTACAAAAATGCTACAATCCCAGCCAAATGGAAGCCCGGCCAGCAGTCGTGTATAGACTTGCACGATGACTATGAATACAAGGTTCGCATCATGAGACATCCTAGGGCATAGCAGCAAGTGCTAACTTTAGTCGCAGCTTTGGACGGACGAAATGTCGAGAGAATTCATAGTAAACGAGTACCCCTGGTTCACCGATACCTTCGACAGCTATCCCTTCCCCATCCAACGCGCAGATGCGATCCGATACTTCGTGCTCCATTTCTACGGCGGAATCTATATCGACCTGGACGATGGTTGCAACAGACGTTTGGATCCTCTCCTCAGCTACCCAGCTTGGCTGCGGCGCACAATTCCAACAGGTATCAGCAACGATGCCATGGGCTCAGTAGCGCAACACCCCTTCTTCACACATGTGATAGAGTCGCTGTCTTCGTACAACCGCAATTGGGGACTGCCATACATCAGTGTCATGTATAGCACAGGTCCGCTCTTCTTATCCGTCATGTGGAAGGAGTATCTTGGAACGACAAGAGAGCCAATGGAGCATGTTAGAACTCTAATGCCGGACGAATACAGCAAACATGCATGGAGCTTTTTCAACATTTCAAAGGGCAACAGCTGGCACGGGAAAGACGCGGAGACTATTTTCTGGATGGGAAAGCATTGGTTGCTGCTCACAGTCTCTGGATTTGCCATAGCAGGAGTTGTGGGAGCCTGTCTATGGTGGGCGTGGTCCATGTGGGTTATGAAAGTAGGGAGAACGTCTACTGGGAGAAGAAGGATAGGCTGGTGGAGTAGGTTGAGTGGAGGAAAGGATAGATATGAGTTGGTTGATCGAATGGCGTAGGTCAATTCATGTCTGAGAAGGTTGGGAGAGTGCCCTCAAAAAAGCTAGTGCAGCATGCAGGGTCTGGTTGAGCTCTCTTCAACCTTCAATAATGGTTGGCGCTTTGTACAGCAGCGCGGCGTTTTGGTCATATATGGCTGACTGGAACTGTTTATATAGTTGTAATTATTTAAAGAAATGTTAATGATATTATGCTATCATATTTTGTTTCGATCTCGAAGTATCCAGATGTATCGGGTCTGGGCTTGTGCTCAAGGAAAGGTGATGCTCCTAGTGCGCCTCTGCGAGTGCAGCTTTTATTTACGTGTATTGGATTATTCTAAATAAATCGGAGGCTCTTTTACTTTGCGGAGCGAGTTTGCGTTCATTGCCCTCGTTCGTCCAAACCATAGCATAATTCTCTTTCGGAGCAAGCACCTCTATGACAGGAGTTCTCATTTTCATATAATATATTGTTCTAGGCATACACCAGCGACTTGACCCTTTTTAAGGACGCTCATGCTGGAAGTTATCTAGCGGCTACTGGATGATCTGAAGCTGCGACATTACACTGATGCATGATTCTCGGCCCATATGACTCTGGAAACTCGGTCTAGCTTCATTAGAAGTGTATATAAAGGGACCATGTTTAGTGAGCTTACAATTGAGTGCCAGAGAGCCCGGTTGTACCAAAGAATCACATCCTGCTCCTCGTGTCTATGCGCATAGATATTACTCGGTTCAAGGACGGGCCGCATGAGTCTATAACATTATCAGCAAGTTCTCTATTGGGAAGGGGGGTAATGACTAACTTATGCATAAATGCTCTCACTTCCCCGAGATCGTCGATAACGGTCTCCTCTCCATCCGGACTACTCTTCAGAAATAACTTAAAGGCGCCTTGTCCGTGAACCTGCAGACTCTCCTCCCCAGTCACAGGATTCTTCCACACCATTGCATAGGTGCATACCTTATCCTTTGTCCAAGGCTTTAATTCATCCAACGGCTTTTCCAGTCCTTCCGTCTCGATGGAATGCCCCAGACGAGTACTATGCGCCGTGGACATCCACTCAAAGCAATGCGGCGCATACTCGATTTTGCTATTATATGCAATGTCTCTCAGCTCAGGAGTAAGGAGCTCAAGAGCCCGAGATCCGGCCACCATAGCCG
The DNA here is from genome assembly GCA_007821545.1 of Lachnellula subtilissima. Classification (NCBI taxonomy): domain Eukaryota; kingdom Fungi; phylum Ascomycota; class Leotiomycetes; order Helotiales; family Lachnaceae; genus Lachnellula; species Lachnellula subtilissima. The sequence continues at coordinate 51,925 of QGMJ01000032.1, read as the reverse complement.
TGGCTCCAGGCGCGATGGCCATCACAGTTCCCGTACCATCATCCCATTGAACCTTCACATCCGGTCCTTTGGGCGTCCTTACAGCAAGCAGACACCCAACTCGAGGCGGAGGAATGGCGTACAAAGAGCCGTCGAAATGCCATTGGTAGAATCGAGATTTCCCAGCTTCTCGTTCCTCGGTGGGGATATGGGGGGGGAGATGGAAATAGTGGTGATCGATGCCCTTGACTTTGAATCCGGCGGGAATTGGTAATGGTTTTCAGGGAGCTCTCCTCGTCCAAGGATATGCACCTGCGGCTGTACAGGAATCGCAGGACGGTTGGGGAGACCGTATATATCGACGTCGTTGTGAGACGTGAGAAAGGGATCAACGCCATGGGCAAACCCGCCCGTCGTCTCATCCGGATCGAATCTCCGAGTCAAATCATATTGTCGCTGAGGCGCGAGCATCTTAGGCTGCTCTTTGAAAACGAGCATTTTGTGCTTGTGCAGAGCTTCATGAATGATCTCGAAATCCGAGTCGCTGAACTCGTTCAGATCGATGCCGTGCACTGTGGCGCCGAAATCAACATTGCTCTTGGAGCCGTGCTCCATCGGCGTAACGCGGATATCTTTGATGGCGGAAGGCATTTTAATGGACAATGATTGGAATTTCGATTGAGTAGTCTGAAAGGCTTATACTAGTATTAAGTAGTAGGTATAATAGAAGTTCCCAAACAAGCTCACATGTCTCGCCTAGGGCTATGATTCGGCCTAAATCGTCTCACAAGTCGATCCAAGGGCTATCTAATGTCGAAGGCCTATTTTCAGATTAATTCGGCCGGTATTTGTGATAAGGAGTCGTCTTTTAGTCACTTTATTTTTGGATTTGGAGGTAGCGGCTTTGGAAAAGTATACTGATAAGAATTCGGCCGAAATTCTGGGGCATAGCGGAAGTACCATGTGTAACCCCATTCATGGAAACACAAGTCTAATAGGACATTTAGTTTTCAAAGTATTTGTTACATCTGTAATTGCTCAGTTTCAATCCTCACAATCACGTGTAGCCTCGAATATATCTGAATGCTATAGAATTTGTCAAATTCCTCAGATCATTTATCACACGTTTTTACAGCATGTCTAACGAGTCCAAGACGTACTATCATACAACACCTAATGGCTCCCGGATCTTCGTTGAAGAATGTGGTTCCGGTCCATTGATTGTACTGATGCATGGTCTGGGTGGAACAACGAACGCCTTCCAGCCCTTGATATCTCATTTCTCCTCTCGATACACAATGTTGCGGTTCGACTTCCCAGGTTCCGGATTCAGCACTTTCAAGTCACCGCCATCTATACCACAATTCGTCGAAGATCTCTCCTCTATTCTAGACTCCAAGACTTTAAAAGAGAGTCCAATCCTCGTTGGCCATTCCCTTGGAAGCATTGTAGCCATGCATTATGCTTCAAAAAATCCAGAAGTCAGCGGGCTCGTTCTCATTGGACCCGGGAGATCAGCCTCACATATTCCTGCTGTTGTCGAGCGCATGACTGGCCTTGGAGCCAAAGCTAGGCTTGGCATCGAGGGGATTAGAGATTTTACAATTGGCAACAATGTCGCTCCAAGCTCCTCGGATCTTGTTCGAACAATCGTCAGGCAGATGATCAGCTCGCAAGATGCCGAAGGCTACTCGGCTACTTGTGAGGCAGCTTGTGCAAAGACGCATGTCGATCCAAACTATTCTACGATCAAATGCCCAGCTGTGCTCATTGCGGGGGATCAGGACATGATATCGCCCGTGTCGAGGTCCGAGGATCTCAAGACGCTAATAGGAGGTGACGGAAACAAGAAGGTCTTGCTGAAAGTAGTGCATTCAGGTCATCAGCAGGTATTAGAAGACACTGATGGTGTAGTGAAGGCTATAGAGGCAATGTTGGCCTTTTTGTAACATTCTTAGTCAGTCAGCAAACGTACAATCTGTTTAGGAGGGTATAGAGAAAGAAGCGGACAACTTTACGCGCAAGACTTGAATCTTCTCAGATTGAGTGTGAAGGTGCCAGTCCTAGTAAATCATCAAACCAATTTACGTTTCTGATATCAAAATTGTCGGAAAATGCTTGAGTAAACGGGTTGGGAGGGTATTCATGCTGGCGGCGACCTGCTGTGGGTTCGAAAGCATCATGCATGGACGGCGGTGGTGGCATTCTCGAGTTGGAAGCAGCGTATCTTCTGTCTCCACTTGTCGTATACATATCCTGTGATTCCCGCCGAGCATTCGGGTAAGACTGCAAAGACGTTTCCTGTTGGAGCCATAATGGCATATACGAATCTGCTATAGGAGGACTGCCTGGTGGTGCCTGGTCCTGTTGACAGAATTTCTTCACAAACGCTGAAATATTGAGACTTTTATCGCCACTCTTAGAAACAGCAATTCCGCCGCGTCCTCTTTGGCTTTCGCCACGTAAGTCTTGGCGAGTATCCAAAATCTGAGTATTCTTTTCATCTTCCGCTAATAGTCCAGCCAGAAGACGTGTGCCCCTGGCAGCGATTGAGGATATTGAGATACTACTGGAAAGAAATGAAATGGCATCCAAGACTAGTTGACGGTTATCTATATACTCTTGAGCTGACTGGTGGCGGCTAAAGTTGTCTAGGGACAATATAATCTAATATGGTATTTAGAACAGATCGAGGCATGATACTTGGGCATCACTTACAGCAGCAGCAACACTAAAGGCTTGTGTGGTCCAGATTATCGGGCTTTCGTCTGGGAGGTCTTGTTTGACCTCATTTATGATTGTTTTAGCTGCAGATAGACAGGCTGTAGGCTTTGTCAGTTTATCATATTCTCTCGGTGGGGTAGAGGCATTGGTGTTTCCGCGGAAGGGAATTTAAATATCACAAATGTAACTTACTTCTCCTTGTGAAAGCATATCTTTTGTCGTGAAAACTCATTCCAAGAAAACTCCTGTGAATCATCTAGCAAGAAACATTAATCAGTATCTTTTCTAGTCCTATCATATTTAGACGTACAATGATTTTATGGGCGGATGTAACCGTAAGGCAACGACGGGCTAACAGTACCCATCGAGGCCACTGTGGCTCAATTGGCGTTTGGCTGTTCAGACATGGTGGCAGCTCCGACATAACCAGCTCCCGCATCATTTGATCGAACCGCAGAACTTCTTGATATTTTGCCTCGAGCGTGTGAGTTTTTGAAGACTGATCTAGCAATGCGGGCATTAGGCATGCGATCCTGAAGAGGAAATTACCATAGGACATGATGGTTGGGCTAGAGACTGGTGTAGACCGCATGGTTTCCTCATCACAATGAAGAGGTGCATTCGTGGAGAAGTGAAGAGGATTCACACCTATAACCTCATTAGTATGACGGCGCTTTTTAAGACATCAAGTGGAGTCCAAACAGTAAGTTTCCGAGAATGGTACAGAAAACCAGTCCTGTATTGTCAGCTGTTGCCAAACCCTCCGGCCTATCTCTTGTTGAACTCGTTCTGCTGGATCATAATTGGCATTATCATGGGCTGATAATCTCGGTTTACCAAGTCTATGTAGACCCAGAGACTGCGCGATGCGAACTGCGGCGGCCAATAAAACAGACTGAGAGTTTGAAAATCTACTCCTATCAGCGTGTGTCTTCATAATGAATCGTAGGCGTACCCTAGTAAGTGAGCGCATATAGTGGAACTCGCAATCGTCTGAACGCCGTATACTAGCTTTGGTCAATTTCCGAATAAATTCTCAAACGTCTCAAAAAGCCTACAAGAATGGTTTTGCTGATATTTAGCAGCACTCAGGCACTCAACTGATGCTTGGTACCACTGCTTTGCTAGTGAGCTTTGATTGCCTATTTTCTCAATGAGTAACTTTCCGCGAACACATATATGTGATGGGGTCAACCTTCAATAAATCCCCAGTCTCCAATTTGCGCAGGTTGTGCGCAAGTCATGCTCCCACAAATTACTGCAAATAGGAGTGCAGTCCATTGCAATCCAGAACTGGTCATATTGATGTTGCCTTGATCATTGAGATAAAACTTCTCAAGGTCCCGCCGTAACGTCGGAGCATGAAATGAACAATGCATGAACAAAAGCCATTCGGCATGATACTCGACCAACAGAAAAGCTTGAGCTTTGGTAGGGAGCAAGTCCTGTATCTGAGAAATCTGCAGCGTATCAATGGACTGGCTTCCAGAACCCGAGGCTGGCGAAAGGCCCCATGTTTGGGTACTCTGGATTATGTCTTTCTCGGACCCCAAAGCCGAATCACCCGAAGTGTCCCGAAGACCAGTCGTAATATTACTGTCTTTTAGCCTCCCCCAGGCAAGAAATTCGAGAACCGTAGCCGCATCTTCTACCTCTGCATCGAGCTCCGGCAGACTAGGTTTGGTTCCAGTCTCCTTTTGCGGCTCGCTATTATCCTCAATATTTGGAGGGACGCGACACGTCTCTTTTTGCGAAATCCTTGGCTGCTTTGACCGCCGCCTTGTTGAGAATGAAAGGGAATCATCTTCTATTAGATAGTCAATTCCTTCCTCCTGAGGCAAAGGGCGTTTTTCCGGTCTTATAGTATCTAGCCTAGCCTCCAGATGCTCAACTCTGTTTGAGAGTCTCGTGACTAGACCGAGAAGTCTCTCGTTCAATGTAGAGTCCATAGAATTTCCTATCGCTTCGGGGCCAGCAGTGGGCGGGTGGTCTGATGGATGAGATTCCTGTCTCTCAACAGTGTGTGTAACATCAGCGAGCCGACACCATTGTGCTGATCCCCTGTAATGATATCAGAAATAGAAGTTAAACACCCCACAGGATAGACACCACGTGCCTTTTGATGCAATTATCGCAGGGGATGACTTTTTGACATTTGATTTTCCGTCTAACGGCATGTTAGCTCTAGACTTGCGCTTAACTGCGTAAATGTCAACTCACCGCGAACATTCCGCGCACGTCTGAGGCTTTCTCGACATTGCGGCCGAGATTTGCTCGTCGACCGAGCATAACAGTGCGGACTACAGGCCAGGGTATTCGTCATATACTATAAGCCGTTCGATACACGAAGCGAAACACAAAGCGATACATAAAGCATCGTAGTAGTCTGACGGTAGTCGCTAATGGACGTGGAGAGTGGGGAGTGGAGAAGTCTGTTGTTGATGTTGGGTATATGTTTATCTTCCCTTCGCTTCGAGGGTTTTCGGCCGAACCTTGAACCCGCTTTGGCCCCTTTGGCACCCTTATCCACCTCTTGCAACTAAAAACCATGTTCATATCCATATTGAGCATATCTATATCCTCAACCTTAGTTTACTGGAAGAGATATGGAACGTTATCTTCCAACGGACATGGACCATCTCCAGCCTGAATGGCGGCTGGTAGGGCTCCGCCACCTCTTCTCCTATCGGTTTGGATTTGTTTATAATAAGCAGGACGTTGAAAGGCTGTATTATTTCTAGGACATGAATGTCTAGAAGCTCCCAGAAACATTCTCTTCTCTACATAGGGTTGATTGCTTCTCGTTCTCCAAAATGTTTGAAAGAGCTAAGAATTCCGTACGAACGTTTAGTTGGAAGCTCCCCAAGCAGAAGAGTACACTAGCGCCTGACTATGTTTGGAGTAACTCAGGTATGCCCGAGAACAATCTCCGCAAGCATTTCTGCTAAGTTTTGGATATTAAATCTAACCTGCCATAGATCAAGGTAAGCTTGCTCTCCGTCTCGAAACTCGTGACTTCTTGTTGGCACGAAGCTGATGGCTTCAAGATCCCGTGGAACCAAGTCGGAGAACTTGGAGTGGCTATACGTTTGTCCTGTATTGGTTTTCTGACCTTGTCACCTATTCGACATGGGCAAATGGGGCTGCTGTCGTAGCTCTAGGGCTGTCACCGAGTGATGCCATCTGGATCGTTTTCGTCGCGGCCATGTGCAATGCCATTCCTACGGTAATGAACGGTGCTATAGGAGCAGATCTGCACATTGTGAGTGGCTTGGTGATTTTTGAACATTGACCATCGAGACTGACTTTATTCAAAGCCCTTCCCTATTGCGGTCAGGGCTAGCTACGGATACTGGTTAGCCTATTTCTGTGTTGTGTCGAGAGGAATACTCGCTCTTTTTTGGTTCGGAGTACAGAGTTCTGGTGGTGCTACCGCTATCACTCAGATGATCACAGCGATATGGCCGTCCTATGCTTTGCTGCATAACTCCCTCCCAGCCTCAGCCGGTATCACTACCAAGGGCATGATATCTTACTTCATATACCATGTTGTGCAAACGCCATTCCTGTTTATCAAAACCGAAAAGCTGAAATGGATGTTCCTGACTAAGACAATCCTCGTTCCTCCCATGGCCCTGGCAATGGTGATCTACCTCGCTGTTGCTGCGCGGCACGCACCAGATTTCTGGGACCAAAAGTCTACAGTGACGGGATCGGCCAGGGCCTGGCTTTGGCTTTCCAGCATGACATCCATAACCGGTGGCTTCTCCACCTTGGCTGTGAACATCCCGGATTTTGCTCGCTTTGCTAAGAAACCGGGATCCCAGGTTTGGCAACTCCCCTTCATCCCCATCTTCAAGATTCTGGTCAGCATCTTCGGGGTCGTTGGAGCAGCGGCATCGAAGCCACTATATGGAAAGGTTCTATGGAGCCCCTTGGATATTCTGGCTGAATGGCAAGGTAGTCACGGTGGTCGTGCAGCTGCGTTCTTTTGCGCTGCGTTGTGGTGTCTCGCTCAAATTTGCGTCAACATATCCGCCAATTCTGTGTCCTTTGGAAATGGTATTGATTCCAATAACATCCTGCAAACTTATAGTTCATAGCTGACAAGACTTTCTAGATATCACATCCTTATTCCCAAAATACTTCAATATTCGCCGAGGAGTCATCTTTGCGATGCTAGTGGGTGGATTTGGCATGGTTCCTTGGATAATCCTCTCAAACGCAAAGACCTTCCTCAATTTCATGTCTGCATACGCCGTATTTATGGCTCCCATAGCTGCGATAATGCTGACGGATTACTGGTTCATCAAGCGACGCAAGATAGATGTCCCCGCACTTTATGACCCTGAAGGAATCTACGGAAAATGTGTACGAGTGCCTGTCCTGCCCTCAAATGCCTATACTAACGCTGTCAATCTAGAACTGGCGTTCCCTTGCAATCATGATTCTAGTAATTGTTCCAATGCTCCCTGCCCTCGCCAACAAAGTCACACCGAAGAATGTGCACATCCCTATCGAGCTTAGCCATCTCTTCGCTATAAACTGGCTCTACGGATTCGTTGCCTCGTGTGTGCTGTACTACGTACTCAACGTTGTGTTTCCGGATCGCAAAACGCTGATCCCAGAAGTAATTCACGGCGATACGGAGATAGTGGAAGGAGTAGGTTCAATCGATCAGAGCTCTACGGATGGAGCCGAAGGTCGGGCTGAGAAAGGGTTTGAGGCAAAGGAGGCTCAAATGTCGACTATGGACCAATAATAGGGAAGAACTCATGGGGGTTTCGCATCAAGGGTTAGAAATGTGCTAGGACTTGCAAGAGCTTTGGTTTTACGTATATTCAATCGAGAATTAATAGAAACTATGTATCCTTTCATTCAACTCAAGGTTGAGCTGCATGCCTAGTCCTGTAGCTCGGAAGCCAAACCCCTTTGCTACGTAAGCGAGTAGAGCCCACTTCCCCTTGCCTTGCTGCTAGGAAGGGTGAAGGACAGATAGCATACGTAAAAGTAGCACAGGCTCGAGAGTAAATCCACCATGTCTCTAACCACTTGTTATACGCCGGAAGGGAAAACCTGCATGTCCTTAGAAACTAACCTCTCGATGAGTCGATCAGAACTTAATTTTGACTGTTAATTACCACACTGATGCACGCATAATTTTGTTCAAGGAACATGGGATAGTTTTTGTGTTATCAAAATACAATAGTATTCTTCCTTCAGATTTCTAGCTAGCGTCTAACATTTCACTACCCCCATCAGGAAATTGGTATGGGAACAGGTCCCACTGGGGAATCAGATGCACCCAAATTGGCTTGGTGCATGCCTGGAACTGTATTAGCCTCAAAGTTCAGCATCTCATCATAGGAGAATACTTACTTCTGGTGCCATAATGATCTGGATAATCAACAGCAGTATGGAAGACGCTCTGTGAATTCTGTTAGTGTGACGGCTGGAAGATCTGCGGATAACGGCAGCTTACCCAATTGTCCCACATTTGGACATCACCTTCCTCCACGGGACCCATGAATACATACTCCGGGCGAATGATTCTCTGCTGCCAGCTGTGAAGGAGCTCTCTGATCTTTACCACGTCATCAACGACTCGGACCTCGCTCGTTGGGGTTGCTTTCAGGAACATCTTCCGGACTGCAATACCGTGTATCTGGAGAGCCTTCTTCCCGTTCGGTCTCATCCAAACCATGGGATACTTGAGTTTACCAGTCAGCCGAGACATCCTACCGTCATTAGGAACAAATGACTTACAGTCTTGATCTTTTCCGGCTCCCACTCTGGCATTTCTTCCATTTTGTGTTCTTTGCCTTCCGTCTCCAAACCCAGCCCATTCGGCCGTCCTTTACAATGCTCAATCCACATATATGGGAACGGAGCGTACTCAACCCAGCTATTTTCGGCAAGCATTTTCTCTTCATCACTCAAGAGTTCGTAGAGCTGGGTGGTGCTAACAAACGCGGTCTGGCCAGGCTTGCACTTCATGGAGAGCCCGCTTCCATCGTCCCAGTTCACTTGGATATCCGGTCCTACAGGGCACTTGACAGCACGTAGAGCAGTGAAGTGGGGTGGCTCGCGGTCGTAGAGTGGTGCATCAACTGGAGCCAATCAGCGTCTATTTCGACAATGTCGCAGTAATGTGAAATGTGAAATGTGCTATGGAACCAGGGGAAAGACTGTTTGATTGAGAGAGAGAGAGAGAGACACTTGAGAGTCTAACTTACTATGCCATCTCTGAAACTGTGTATTGCCTGCAGCAAACGACTCATCCGAAGGAGGGTATCTGTGATAGCTGTTACTTGCTCCGGCAGCTGTGAAGTCCTTGATTCCAAAGTGATCTTCTCCTTGGTACCCCTTTCCGATTAGGCGAACATTGGGAGCAGCGGGGAGACCATGGACGACCCTCTTCTACAAAACGTAAGCATGCAGTCACTCAGTAACAAGGGTGCGACTTACAGAGAGTAAGCCCCCAACCTTCTGGAACTCTTTAACAGTGCCATGACCATGGACTTGTGGTGCTTCAGGGTCCAGTCTCGTGACCAATTCCCAGTGCTTCACTGGATCCAAGTTGTGCTGGTCTTTGATCGTGACATATTGATACCGATGAACGGCCTCCTTTAGAGTGGCCAAGTCTTCGTCTGAGATATCATTTAGATCGAGACCAGTAATTACAGCCCCAATCGTGCACTTCTTGTCAGCAGCATGTTTGATCGGGGTGACAAGCAGGGAACTCTCGTTGATTCTTGATGGAGACATATTGCAAGATGGAAACGTGCTGAGCTGAAGAAATGTTTACTTGATAGCTCTTGATTCAATCTACTCGTAATCTGTATACATATATAATTCCTAATCCACGGATCTCGTTGCTGTGAAATCACAAAGGAGATATTGGAGGGCAGGTCCTCGGCCGAATATATCTGATAACACCCGATAAGGAGAACATTGGTCTTTGCGGACCTCTCCGGGGAGGACGAGAACCCCGCACCGTCGTACATTGGCCCGAAATCTGCGGGAGTCATGCCTCCGTATACATCTTATCATAACAGCACCTCCGTGCTTGAAAGGGGTGAAGATTGCAGATACGACAGATAACCTCAACTTCTGGCTATTGTGGCTTGAATTGAAGCTTACGGTATCATAGAGTGCTTCTACTTGAATTCAAGGTCACATCTTGTCTTTAAGAATTGCTTTCCAAGATGCTGATAAAAGTAGCCAGAGGGAACTCCCTTCCTAGTATTGGCCCAATTCTCAACACATTGATATTCTTTTGTTCCCAGTAGTAGCATACGGTAGTTTTGAAAGGCATCTTGCCAATCTTAAGGACTCACCGGCCATCACTCGAGTTACATGTTAAGGTGGTCTTTCCTACTTGGATTCCTGTACCGTACGCTACCTATATCTTGCAAGCTTACTGGTGGAGTTGAGGGAATGTCGAGGAGAAGAACATGGACGCGAGAAAGGAGTCAGATACCGCTGGGTCCCCCTTCTCCTCGAATAAACGTGAAGAAATAAATACCTCGCGGAGTGTGTTATAAATGTACTGTTCCTTTCTATGCCAATTATTATCTGGGGGGAATTGTTAGGAGCCACGCCCATGCCACGACACGCCACGTGCGTTCGGGGCTAGAGCGGACGGGGTGTCTTGAACAATATACCGACTTGATTTATCAAAAGCTGCTAAGATTTCAACATCCATCATCTTCAAGCTTTAGCAAAGTCAAGCAAGCCTTCGTGCTCTTATAATAAACTTCCAAGCTTTCCGACCATGCGGCCTCGACTGGCAGCATTAAGGGCCATCCCAATCCGCCGAATACCATGGAGCAAAACCTATTCGACAGCTCCCCGGATATCACTCGCATATGATCTCCACGAACCCTCGAAACCCTCCTCCAATGCTCCACGGGCCATAATCTTCATGCACGGTCTGTTCGGGTCCAAGAAGAATAACAGGAGCATCAGTAAGTGAGCATCTTACTTCCAAATTTTTGCTCGAGATCAATTCCTGATTGGCGGAATAGGGCACTTGCAAGGGATCTAGGACGGCCTGTATATGCGGTAGACTTGCGGAACCACGGGGACTCACCTCATAACCCTAGTCATGATTACATGGCTATGGCAGATGATGTTGCGGGTTTTATTGAAGAACATCAATTGAAGAATACTACTTTGATCGGGCACTCGATGTCAGTATCGCTTCCTTCCAGCAGGGATTCGCGGGAACTGATGGATGTTTAATTCTAGGGGAGCGAAAACGGCCATGACTTTGGCACTGAAGGCTCCCGATATGGTAGACAATATCGTATCTGTAGATAATGCGCCGCTAGATGCTGCTCTGTTAAGTAATTTTGGCAAATACATCCAAGGCATGAAGAAGATTGAAGAGGCGGGGGTTACTAGGCAGGCGGAGGCAGACAAGATCTTGCAAGAGTACGAGGAGGTAAGTACGCCAATATCAGGGGGCTTGGGACATTCTAATGCCTGGTGCTGCAGTCTCTCCCTATCCGACAGTTCCTCTTAGGCAACCTATATCGACCGCCAGGGGAGAAGACACAGAAGTTCAAGGTTCCGTTGAGGATATTGGGATCTGCGTTGGACAATCTGGGGGATTTTCCCTTCAAAGACCCAGGAGCAGTACGATTTGAGAAGCCAGCGTTGTTCGTGCGAGGGACACAAAGTAAATACGTTCCTGATGAAGCTCTGCCGATAATAGGGCAGTTCTTTCCGAGGTTCGTTTTGGCAGATATAGATGCTGGGCACTGGGTGATCTCGGAGAAGCCTGAAGAATTTAGACAAGGTAAGTTCTGCCAGGTCACTAGAAGAGACGCATTTGCTGATTATCTGGAAAGCCGTGGTAGAATTCCTACGCCCTCAAGAATAAGCCTGTACAATCTAGTGTCTAAGGATATCATGTATCATGCCCAGTATCATGCCCAACTCCGTGTATCTCAAAATAACATCGCCCATAATAATATACCGTCCCCATAATCCTGTCCTATTAACAAGCACACCCACTCGCATAGCCCTCTCCCCCCCCTCCACCCACAGCGACCGCACCAGCCCTCCTATTCGCCGCGTTCAAGAGTTGCGGGTTCTTAACAATAGCATCCACAATCTCCACAAACGGCTTCTTGACACCCTCCCTGGTCTTCGCACTAAGTTCACAGAACCCACACCCGTGCCTCTCAGCCAGCTCTGTCCCCTCTTCCACCTTCACCTGTCTAGCCCCCGCCTTGTCCATCTTGCTGCCCACCAAATACATGACAGCCCCCGGCATAGCGTTCGATTCCGCCTCCTCGAACCAGCGCTCCATCGCGTTGAAGCTCTCGCGGTTAGAGATATCGTAGACGAGTATCACGCCATGCGCGCCGCGATAATACGAGTTAGAGAGGGTGCGGAAGCGCTCTTGGCCGGCTGTGTCGAGGAGGTTGAGGCGGTAGGCTTTTCCGTGGACGGAGAGTTTCTTGAGCTGGGTTTTTGTTAGATTTGGCACGAGATGCCGGGCGGGCGGGCGGGCTAGAATATTACTTTGAAATCTACTCCTATTGTGGCGGTCGAACCGTCGGAGTCGAACTGATCATCGCAGTATCGTATAAGTACTGAGAGGGGTATGTTAGTCGACGCAGCAGTTTGGTCGCTCGAGACTTTCTTACAAGCTGATTTACCGGCCCCAGAGGGCCCGATCATTAAGATCTTGAGGGTAGGTAGTGACTCGTCGGATGCCATAATTTCGATATGTGTTGCCTAACTTGGAGGGTTGTGAGCAGTTGTAATGATTTATTTAAGAGAGATAAGTTTCAGGTTTCTTTGATTCACATGTCTAGCCGACGTCACGGCAAAGATGCCAAGCCAAGGCTGAGCAACACAAGTCTCAAGACCACCAAAATTCACAAGCCTTGAGGATGACCTGAATGACTCATTGTTCGGAATTTTGGGAATTTATTTGCTAGCCCTATGCTAGACGTGGCACGCCAAATGCCCCAAGCAAGACCTGACTACATGCAAATGACCAGTCAAAAAAGCGCCAGATACATTGCCCATAACCCTTTCATACCTCATCCAAAACCTTCTCCTTGAATTCCCGCTCAACCTTCTGACCCGACTCATCTGTGTTCGATTCGCCGTGGAGGTTAAGAAGAGCGCCGAGGTCGAACTTGGGTGCCTTCAGGAGCTTGACTTTACGGATATGGACCTAAATAAATTAGCAATGTGATACCTTGGCATGATTCCTGTCTGTAAAACCCACATTTTGTAATGGGTAGATGCCTTGGGTAGATTTCTCGATCTCACGGCCGATAACCTCAGGGATAAGCTTGGCGGTGAGTTGTGTAAGGGTGCAGCTTTGGGCTTCACGTTGAATGATCTCGGTCATCTTCTTTCGGATGGCTCTGATCTGGGAAGAGGCGGCGTATGTGGTCTTCTTGATCTGGTTTGGCCTGCGCTTGGTGAAGGCGATTGCGAACAAACGGAGGAGGTAGTCGTCGGTGGTCTTGACAGTGACGTTGGCCTCGATCAAGGTCTGCCATTTTCGGACGAGGGATCGGAGTTTGTCAGAGGTGAAGTCGAGACCGTGGAAGTTGGTCAAGCAGTTCTTGCCTTGAACTTCGTCGACACGGAGCTTGACCTTGCGGAAAGCGTGGTCCTCATCCTTCTGGAGATCGGCCAAAGAAACCTCGAAAATTCTGCCCTTTAGCGCATCGTTTGCGTTCTTGAGACCGGTGGTTCTGTTGACGAGAGTCTTTCCGACACTGCAATCTAAGTTAGATATATGTGTATTTCGTTCGTAGAAGGAATTCGTACTCTCGGATCTGGAAGGAAGATGGAGCCTGGGAAATTGTCAGTAGCCGCAGTACGATTGAGGGTCCATGGATGCGCATACCTTGACTTGGTACCAGTCCTTGCGGGTGAAAGGGTCGAGGGTCTTCTTCTTGATGCCCTTCTTGCCCTTTGAGAGGCGCTTGTTCCTGTTGTATTGTCAGCACTCTGGTGCTTGAGGGATTCGGTAATTTTGGTATACGTACTTGCCTACCGCCATGATTTCGAAGGTTTCGAAGTCGTTGGTTGTTGAAGATGGAAGTTATGTCTTGAAGAGGGTCAAAATTTTGTTCCGGCTTGAGGGTTGTGTGCGGCGGTTAGCGCATTATTTAGCGAGAATGGTCCAAACTCGTCTTGGCATCAACACCCAAGTCAGACTTTTCTCTCACCCCTCCCCTCCCCTCTTCTTTTGTCACGATACCGCTGCCATAAAGTTTCCTCTTGGGTCGACAATTGAAGCATAATTCAGAATTTGCAGAAGCTCCCATTGACAACATCCTGCAAGACTCCCCGTTGGTAGGATATTTCGGATTGGCCATCACTTCAGCCCAGGACCCTTTCAACATCGTCAACATCGTCTCAATCATCTACTCAAAATGGGACGTTATACTATCGTATACACCGGAGATTATGGTATCCTTTCAAGGTACCTTATTCACTACATTTTGCAGTTGCTGTTGCAGTTCTGTCAGATTTAGATATACACCATGACAGGCGCAAACCTTTTGCCAGTGTGCCACTAATCCACATAAACACTTCGGTATCGTACCACTACGAGACAACCATCTTATAGTCTTCCTCTTCTTGAACCGCTGCTATTGGGTCTTGAAGCAGTCACTGGTGGTTCAATTGGGGATATACGGTATGTTCAAATGGTTTTTGCATTTCTCTTTAAATACAAGCCGTCCCCGACTCTGGCCTAGCTGTCGTCACAGACTTGAAGTCCATCGGTATCTATCTATGTACTATGTGCTGTGCTGTTCTACCAGCCCCTATTCACACCTATGCATTACGCCCCTTACCCAGATGGCTATTGCGTGCCGAAATATACACCGGAACGCCGTGATGCTATCCTCCTGGGCGGAGTCCTTCCCTTAGACTTTCCAGTATCCTTTTCACACATGTTGCTTTGCCCTAAATTCATAATAAACGTCCAATACGCCCACAAGGAGCATCACTTCAAGGCACGCCTTTGTCGTGCATTGCAGCTAGCCGCTCCTCGTTCTCCTGGAAATCTTGAAAGTCTTCAAAGCTTGGGAAACTGAAGTAATTGCCCGCTGCACCATCGTCAGCACTGCCGTCTCACGTCACATGGCCAAATTATCTACTTACACTGATGAATGGCTGTCTGGAAGGGCTCTTTCCTTTCCTCCATTGACGCGCTGCTATCAGGAGATCCCTGCTCGGGGTTCGAGTACACGCTGCCCGGCGTGCCATGAAGCCTATGTTCGTGCTGCGCCGTCGAATAACTTGCTACTCTGTTGAGAAGCGTTGCTGCTCGCGAGGACTGTCGACTGGCCAGGTCTTTCCGAGATGCGTTGGAGGTGGCTAGTGAGGGGGCAGTCGCAGCCGCTCGCATGAGTTTCGGTCGACGAGCAGCAACCATGGGAGAAGTTCCTCTTGATTGAGATTTGGAACCCATCATAGAGCTAGGACGGTGAGGGTATCGGGAAAGCGTATGGATATGAGTACAGATTGTGGTATCCGGGTTGGGTTTTGTTGTTTTGTTGGGAGATCAATGAAGAGATACAGTAGCAGGGGGTCTTTTGTAATATCTCAGGTCAACAAGATGGGATGTGGAATGCGTTGGAAATAAATATGTGGAATGCCAACTGCAAAATCGAGTGGTATGTTCTTCATATAAGCAAGCATCCATCCATCCATCCATCCATCTATCTATCTATCTATCTATCTATCTATCTAGCATCTACCATACCAAGTGAATGGCCCGAACCAAGGTCCAAGCCAAGGGCCCACCCCATCTTGCTGGCCTACCTGCTGCCTACCTACCTACCTACCTACATGTGATGTGGCAGCCTGTGAATGATTTTGACGAGGCGGTAAGGTATGGTATGTCCTGTAATGCGCATGCGAGGAATATGTGCAGGCCTGTTACTGGCTGTCGTGCAGCCCCTCCACACTTCGCCTCGCGTATAGAATGGGCGAGCCCTCTCCCGGTGCTTCCACCCTGTCCTGTCCTGTCCATCCCCCATCCCCCATTCCCATTCCCATCCCCATCCCCATCCCCATTAATATTTTCTATAATACTATTACTTAAATTAATCTTAACTATTAACATCCTCATATTACTATTAGTTAATTTGATCGCAACCTTACTATAACACCCACAGTAGCTACTAACTACTAACTACTAACTATCGATTTGTATCACGCAACATGCAACGGTCACTTCCGGCACCGCCACCGGCACGCTCATTGATTCTTTTTTGAATTTTCTAATTTCTAATCTCCAGGGCCAATCGTCAATATTAACAAGTACGCTAAGGTAAGTCTGTCTTTATTTCTCATTACGCTAACACGGGTGTCGGGAGATCGGGCACACTCATGCAGGTCCAAAAGCACATACAGCGCAGAGTGGGAAATCCGATGCTATTTTGATGCGCGTGATCAATGGTCGATACTACATTTGGGTCAGTTTCGGCCCTGGAATCGCTCGAATGAGATGCTCACTCTTCCCAAGTCCTTCCCTTCACAGCCGCAAGTTCTTCTTCGGTCATTCGGTAGCCAGTAGTGAAATATCCTGGGAGAGTCAGCCCTATCGTCGACAAAGAGGCAGTCGTAGGGGTAAGGATAAACTAACCTGCGTTTATTTTTGCATCTATTTCGACTCTCGAGTCTGCCGGAATCCAGGACTCTGGAAGCTCAACTCGTTCATGAATGGGGATCCTGTAGTATGGTTAACCACAGCCGTTGAATAGTGGGGTGGAGGCTCACCCCTGGCCTACAATAGCGTCGTGCTTCATGCTAGCGATTGTTAGTACGGGAATGCTTATGCTCCAACTTTGTGACCTACTTGCTCATACTCAACATTCTATCAATTTTCTTAATTCCCAGCCAATGAAGAATGTCGGGCATCAAGGCTTGGAATCTCATGTCCTTTACACCCGCGATGTTTTCAGTCCGTTTGAAATACTCCGAGGCACGGTCCGCTCCGCGCTTCCTTGCATTGTAGACCAAGTACTATATCAAAGGATTAGAATATCACCTAGATAGCAGGATAATAATATGGGGGTGAGCGGGTAGGCACGGGTGTATTTAGAGGACGTGGGAGTTAATGGCAGTCAAAAGTCGGGATTGGGGATTGGGGAATGATAATGATGTTTGCATGGGTATATGGAGTGGGCAAGCTTGTGCGACATATTAGGAAGACGTTTAGAGGATTATTTACCTTTGTCACTTCACCAAGGGCGCGGCCTTCTTTGCGGAAATATATTACAACCCCACTTCCGCCCCTGGGTGGTGGATTAGCAGGTGCTCCATGTACGACGTGGGGTATCTTGGGAAACTAACTTTTGTGCCTCCTTGACAGCCTCCTCAATCCCGTAGATAAGGTAAGGACGACACGTGCAGATGTCAGATCCGAACACGTCACTCCCGTTACACTGTCATTGGGTCAGAGAGTTCGACCCTGGGTCGGATAATATTTACCTCATCATGAACTCTCAGAGCTAGCTTCACTTTCTCGTCTGACATCTTGGCGGGATCCCCAAAACAATATACCGTAAGCCCACCTGTACGCAGTCAGAGTTGTTCATTGGTCCGTACTTCGGGGGGAGTATACCTATTGGGGGCAAGAAGAGTTTGATATCACCTCTGGTGATTAGCTCGGGATAAGATCCTCCTGTATGCTCAAATAGTGATCTTCGAAGAGCCCCTTCATCTGATAAAAAGTAAGCTGGTGTAACAATTGGTGAGACGAGGAACGTACCAATCCCAAATCTCTCTGCTACACCCGGGAGATACCAAACCTAGGGTTTGTCAGACGCTGGCAATTCTTGGTATGAGGGTTTTACTAACTGGTTCGACAGCGAATTTAGTCACTGCCAGTTCACCACTCTCATTCAGGCAAACCTTCCCGTCGGGAATACTGTCAAAAGGTCAGCCGACGAATATCTTGATTTTTTTGTAACATCTTACAGGCGACCCTCACGAACACTCTGCTCTAATTCTGGAAGCTGTTGAGAATGTTAGTTGTATTCAAAATAGTAGGAGGGTAAAAAAACCTTCATGTGTGCTCGGGTGATCGCTTGACACGAGTTAGCTGGCAGACCACGATAATAGGCACGAGTACATACCAATCGTTGGACGAATATCAACTGCGAAGTGTTAGCTAGGCCAATCACGTGGTAAAATATATCAACTTACCATTTTCCTTCTCAATAGTCTCGGAGAAAAGCCACGGGGACAAGTGACCAAGCGGATCCATGGAAACGATTTTCTTCTTGTCGGCCCATTGCGGGAAGGGACCAATATTGGCGGCCGGCTCAGTGTTGGTGAAATCGGGTCTAAAGATATGTCAATTTCGATATCTTGGATAGGGACCAAATTGCATATCAGGAACAAGGCCACGATCTCATAGCATAAGGCTCAGGGGGTTCGGGATTCTATCGTTAAGATCGAGCATTCTGAGACAGCAAAAATGGAAACAGGGCCATACCTATGGTCTACCTTGATTTCCTTACTAGCCACGGCGAGCGCGTAGTATATGGAATAAGAACCACCATGCGCTTATAAAGTGTCAATAGATTTCATAGCTATTTCAGACAACTCTTACCTCCAATAGCTAGAGTTGGTTAGCACAAGTATGAATAAGAAGACGGAAGTTTGAACTGACCATTTCTTCTACGAATCGTCGACTGGGTTCTGGACACAACAACAGGACCTCGCAGCTGGAAATCCTTATTGCCCCAATCCATGGGGAGCGGATTAATGCCGGATTGGCTGGGATACGTTCTTCATAGGATACGTCAACAGAGTCCCAAGCCGTGGGAGGCATATAGAAACTCACGTGAGGATGATTCTTGAAGTGGAACTAGACTTGGGAGCAAGAGCAATCTGGGTGGATTCTTTAACCCCTTCCAGCTCCGAAGCTGGAAGGGATGGTGAGCTTGGTACAAGGTCATCAGAAGGATCGTGTTCAGGGGCACTTGTATCAATGCTCTTGGAGACAGTGGATGGTTTGCTTGAGGAGTCATTTGCTACATCGCGAACCTCCTTCATGCCCGCCAGGACATTGACACGACCTGAGATAGCATCAACGTTGGCGGCAAGTTGAATCTGATTGGTCTGTAAGGTCTTCAGGGCTTCAAGTACCTCCTTCATCAAGGCCGTCTGGTCTGCAGTTGAGGAAGACATCTTGTCTTATCTTGCTCTCTGTCACCGTGGCCGTCTGTTGGCTTCAGGACGCTGTACTGTGGTTTGGAAGTCTTAGAGAAGGGGCGAGTGGGATGAATGTAGAGTACAAGTAAGAGGTACGGTGTTTGTACAAGATGGGGAAGTACCTAGGTGGTACTGCAGTGCAAGGTGCCCGTGGTAGTTGGTGGTGGTTGGGTTGGGTTGGGTTGGATGCAAGACAGGGAGGGAACGGGAGGGCAGGGCAAGGCACAAAGACGGTGTGAAGAGGGAAAGTGCAGGAACTTTAATGCACGCGGCCTTTCCTTATTTGCTCGATACAAGTAAGGTACCTGCCTGAATTGACCTGACTCCTGACTTGTGTCTTATTCAGCCGAACGTAGCATGTACCTTGATGTACACTGAAGTATTGTGATTGTAATCGCTTTGTACAGTAGTGGAGTTGAAGCTTATCGGACCCCTCCGTCACGCCCCAAGAGGCGTTTACGTACTCGTACAGTACTCCGCATTCCAAACTTGCGCGTGCAAGCTTTGAGCTTCTCTAGACCAGAGCATCCGAATTATTACAACACAGGCATCTCCACAGACTCACCATGGTAAGAACGACCCTTGCTAAGCCAGCAGCACCGAAGCTAAACTGCATAATTTACCTAGGGCAAACGAAAGAAGGCTGCAAAGAAACCCACGGGCAAAAAAGGTACATCCAAACATTCCTTCCTTACTGCGCCGGTGCGACGCGACTGACAATCTGCACAGAACGAACCTCTAGCAAAGTCATTCCCTTGTCTCTTCTGCAACCACGAGAATTCTGTCTCGGTGGAGATCGACAAGAAAGGTGGCGTGGGTAACCTATCCTGCAAAGTATGCAGCCAACAGTTCCAATGCGCCATCAACTGTGAGTAACGCGCCTTCCGCACATCTTTGCCGTCACAACCCGTAGCTAATAAAAAGTCAGATCTCTCGGCAGCTGTTGATGTTTACTCGGAATGGGTTGATGCTTGCGACACGGTAGCGAAAGACGATGGCGAGGAAGGTGGTGGCAGTTTTGCCCCAGCGCGCGCTCCTGTTGCTAGCAGACCGAGTGTAGGAAACACTAGAGACGAGGACGACGACGATGACCATGACGATATTATAGATGATGAGGACGGGCTGGGTGGCTATGGTGGGCATGGTGTCGTGGCGGACGATGAATATTGAGAAAGGCGGGATAGAAATGGAGTTCTGGGTCAAGGGGCGTTGGAAGGAGCATACAAAATGAACCGGTTTCACTAGAGAGATATTGCACGAATCTATGCGCTGTTACTTCATTTATTCCTATGTAGAATTGCCGTAACTTTAGATGCCGGCGACTTCAACAAAGGAGACTTGGAAGAAAATGCTATGTAGCCACCCGCCCCAGCCTTGCAAATGCTAAGTGTACTGCGCTCCATACTAGCTGGTCTATCTACATAGTGTAGAACCTATCACCAAAGTCACCTAGGCCTGGAACAATATAGCTGGACGAACAGTTTAGCAATCAATCAATTTGTGCCACCACTCAAGACTTACTTCTTTTCATCGAGTCCCTAGGAGATGATTAGCTTTGTCTTAGATCAAAGTGGCAAGTTTACTTACTTGGTCTATAAATGCTGTGACAACTCTCAGTTCGGGGAACTTCTTAGCAAAATTCTCAATGCCTTGTGGGCTGGCAATGAGGTTCAAAAACAGAATCCGGTTCTCGGGTACACCACGAGACTTCAACACATCAACAGCCATGATGGCTGACCCTCCTGTGAACATCTTTAGTTGGTCGTGATACTTTCGTTCGTCTTCTTCACACCATTGACTCACCTGTAGCAAACATTGGATCTAAGAGCAAGCACCATCGATCGGCAATGTCTTCAGGAAGCTTGTCGTAGAAGAGCTTTGGCATGCACGTTTCTTCATCGCGCTGGATCAAGATCTTTCCAATTCTCACAGAACGGCAGCAGTCACGCAGTCCCTGTTCCATAGCCTCTCCAGCTCTCATGATGGACACGCCACAGATTTTACCCTGGAACATGACACCAGCATAAGTACGGCCAACGGGAGTTGTGATGGCGTGCTCCACGACTGGAAGGTGGTTGAGACCCTCCTCAACAAGCAGTCTAATGATGCGGTTGGAGTAGAATATAAAATCCGCCCGGTCGGTGTTCTTGTCTCTGATCATGCTACAGAAACAGGAGAATCAGCAAAGCGAAATTACAATCAGTGTTTTCTTTTTGTGACCCACGTGAGAAGAGCAATGAGCTGCGGGGTCTGTGACAACGTGTGCACATTCTCGAATGGGACCTCTGTCGAAACTGTTGCTGTAGGTTTCTGCTTCTCGGGACGATAGTCTGGGCCCACGCTTTGCTTAGGACTTTGGGAAGGCTTTGCTGATGAGGCCATTTTGATGGATCCGGGTGCTCTTGCCTTCTGCGAATAGACCTGCGAATATTAAAATTTGGCGATTCTTGAGATACAAAAAGGAAGAATCGAGCGTTATACGGATACAAATCAGGCGGGGTTGAGTGGTGTCAATGCAGTGACAAGTACCTACCTATGTAGGTAAGTATCTCAGCCTTGCTTGCACTTGGCTCAATGCATTCAATGAGCCGAAGTATTTGTAGGTGCCCTAGTAAATATATACCTGGTCCTATATGAAGAGGATGCACCGACGTTAGAAATTCGATATTCAAGATTCAATGTTGTCTCGTGAGCAGAATGTGGTTCCTCGACCTAAATAGTACGTACCTTGGTGAGATAAGATGCAGCCCAGCCCAGCCCAAATGAAGTGGGGGAGTGGGAGGGGTTGGTGGTGGTGTTGTAAGCAAGTACTTAGTTTAGGTACGTACCTAGCATCACTAGCTTAGGTAAGGTAAGGTAAGGTAGGCCTAGGTACTATATGACTAATGCAAAGTGGTCACGGTAGACCAATCATAGCGATCCAAACTCAAGGCTGTGACTTTCCTTTCCTTTCCTACCGGTTGCAACTGCGATATACCCATTGATCAGAAAACATTCATTCATTCACTCACTCATTCATCTATTCATTTGCATGCATAGCTACCTATACATGCCTGCTTCTAGTTGCCTGCCGGATCGATCTATCGAGACCTCTGTTGAGCAGGCAATCTTCATTGGCTCCTCCACGTTTCATGCCTGTCTGACCAGGGTTCTTTGAACTGTTGATCGCCGCTTCCCTTTATTTACAATTGCCTGGTCGCTCACCTCCATTCACGCATATTCACAGGCTCAGGCTTCACCTTCACCTTCACCTCTCTCCGTTTACTTGTTTCTCCTGGTTGGCGGCATCATGAGCTGCTAAAGCCCCAGCCTATTTATTGTGCCAAGAACTCGAGGGCGCATCACTTCCAGACCCTCGTTCTTGCGAAGAGAGTATTTGCCTCCTGGCACTCATCATGGCTACCTTACAGGGCATCAAGTTCCCGCCGAAGAAGAAGATCGCGACATATGGCAAAACTGTTCGAAGGCGAATACCCGATCGTGACTTCAACTCACTGGCCAACAACTCCCAAATCCCAGAGGTACTTCCCGAGCACGAATTGCGAGAATCACCATCTTCGCCTCCCCCCGATGTTGCAAAGCTGAAGAGCGGTCATCAGAGGTCGATCTCAGGACCAGCTTCACCTCCATCACCCGTGGCGGCAGATATATTCGATGTGCCTGTAAGTGACGACGATGTGGCACCGCGCAGAACGCCCAAGCCGGCGAAGTCTGACAGTCAGAAAACGACCTTAAACCGACCTACGAAGAAAAAGAGTCCCAGAGAAGCCTTGGAATTGGGGAACAACGAGAGCCGGAAGAGGTTGAAGCTTTCCCCAACACCAAAACCAATTCCCAAACCGCACCCTGCAAAGATAAATGCGCCCAAGTCCGCTCCAATATCTACCACTACATATACAAAGCATAGACCTCAAGCAAAGGGCCAAACAAGCACAATGGTCGCACGTCCAAAGCCCAAGCCAGATCAAGGCGAGCAAAGACGGCCTTGTTCACCCCAGAAAATCAGCCCCCTGCGAAATGATGTCCTGCTACCTGGCACCCCATCGCCGCAGTTGAGTGATGTAGACATGATGGATGTCGACCCTGAGGCGAAATACATATCTCCCAGGGGCTTGAAGATGTGGAAAGGTCTGCTAGATTCGGGCGATGCCACGGAGGAAAACCCTATAGAATTGCAGGGTGAAACGATTCGCGCAGTGGGAATACCCGCAGAGAGGTCTACGGCGCGGAGCTATGGAGCATCTAGGCCATCGGGTGTGGTGAAGTATCCGATGAAAAGCCGTCCAAAAATGCCCCGGCGCAGATTGATTGATTCGCTTGTGCAGCAAGTCACACATGAGAGCTCAGAAGAGGATAGTTCAGAAGACAGTGGAGCTGAATCAATGCCCGGTGTAATATTATCCATGGATCCTTCTGCTGTGGACACAGATATTATAGGAAGCCAATCCCTTGTACCAGAGCCAAACCCTGCGGCCGCATCAGGAAGTCAAGGCTCCCAGAATGTAGGACCCACAGGACCTAAGTTCACCTACAGTAGACAACGATCTATGTTAGCTGAGGAGGATCTCATGGCACAATTGGCCTTGGACATGCCCATCCAGCCTGCGTCCGTATCTCAAGGCAGAAGACCTCGAAGAGGTTCGATACCGTCTCTCCAACCACTGGCCAGCTTCCACGAAGAGGAAGAGGATGAAGAAGGCAAAGGTGCTGCAATCAGAAGCGTGCATGAGTTACGACAGGCTGGCGCAAACAGCCGGTTCTTGGATGAGATAGAGGATCTTCTTGATCGCATTGGAAATCCCAATATGTCGCAAACATCCATGAGGAGATCCGGTCTTCTGGATATGGCAAGCAAAATGAAAGACAAAAATTTTGCGCGCCAATTTCGCGCCAACGGTGTCGAACAAAAGCTGTTCCTACATCTGGGCCAGGAAAACGATATTATCTCGGGTTACCTCATGGTATCGCTGCTGATCAGTGTGATCGTCGAGGGTAGCGTACCTCATATAGTACCTCAATTACGCAGGCAAGGGATTGCACGATTGCTGATTCGTCTGCTCGACTGTCAAGCTAGCATCTATTCTGTGGCAAAGGAGCGCAAAAGTAACATGAGCAAGATCGGCCAGAAGATGGTACTGGAGTACCATGACTATCTACGCGACCTGCCTATGTGGGAGGATTTGCAATCACAAACTGCATCACCGCGTACAGTAGCTCTGAAATGCCTCGAGCTCATGGTTAGGCAAACAAGAGAAGCAGGGAACGACGGTGATATATTTTCGAAGGAATTAACAACCAAACTATTCGGCATTGTGAAATCTGCGACAGACGCGAGCTGGGACCTTCCAAAGGAGCAACAGGCGATCGATTTCTATCTGGCATTGTCGGCTTTGGAATCTCACTCCATTGCAGCTAGGACGGTCCATGACGAGAACATTTGGATCACGAATTACCTGCCGATAATTGCGGATACTCTTGAAGTTGCATTGACTAGGCCAATCGAACAATTTGGGGTCCTGCAGATTCTAATCTTACGTCTTACTCTGAATGTTACCAATAATAACCCGCTTGCTTCAGACGTCTTTGCAAGAGGGGCGTTAATGTCTGCTATGGGTGAAGCTATCGTTGCCAAGTTTAAGATTATCTCCCGATTCCTGACCGAAGAAGATTTCTCGGTCGCTGTTGATCATCTTGTTCTTATCCTGGGAGTAATGATCAACTTTGCTGAATGGAGCTCAGCGGCCCGAGAGAGTCTTCAAAGTCTTGAAGGCGAGAGCAGGGACCCGCTGGATAGCCTGGTACAGACGCTCATGGACAATCAGGAGAGGATTTCGGAGGTAAGAATCCCAATCATTTACAGCTTGACCACTTCAATGCTAAAAACTTGTTTAGGCAGATTCCGTTGAAGAAACGCAAAAAAATGTTGCCTTTGGCTACCTTTCTGTCCTGCTGGGATATTTCTGTCTCTTGCCAGAAATTTCGGACCGGGTTCAAAACCGTCAACCAAAGAAGACTTTGCGGCCCTTGTTAGCTTCGATTGAGGAGTTTATTGGCCACCACAAGACTGTGGATGAAATCATTGCAGCAGGTGAGGATGGGCACAATCCGCAGTCTGGGTTGACGGAGCGGTTAGAGAGCCTTGTAGATAGGCTGGGTCCTACAAAGGGCGCATGGAAGTGAGATGCTGATAAAGGACTTGGAAGAGCTAGTGGGACCTTGAGGATCGGTCGCAAGTGGGAGGCTCAAATTATCGGACTGTGGCATCGGCGTTCTGTCAGCTTCATTGAAAATTGCTTAGGAGGACTCGGAGCCTGATTTGTGACATATACCCCTCTGCTTGTGTAGGAGTTTGTTTGTAACAACGGCTGGCTTATTTAGATGTGGAAATGAACGAAGTATCTATGAACAGAGCCCGCAGTCTCTTGTTTGGGGGGTTTATTTGGTTGATATTTATTTGCTAAGGCGAAACGACATTTATAGTACGACAGTCACAGCCCTTGGTGAGCTGGGTATGGACTATAATGAGGCATTACTGGATATGTTGTGGTTATGACGATGATGAGAGCGGTTTTCTGAGTCCCAGGAAGGCCGTAAAATACTACAAGAGTTGGGGGTTTTCCTTTCTTATGGGAAATCCAACATCCTTATATTCTCACATTCCATTGTCGCGATTCTGAAGAGTGAAGAAGTGTTCATGATTGCTTTTGTATTCACCCCTCCAAGTGGGACGGGACGGTGCAGCATCATTCTTAGCGCCCCGCCCCTTCAGCCTCGTGGGAAGCGGGACCTTGGATTTTGATGCCCAACTGTCCACCCAACGTGGGGCTGCCTCCGTCACACGCTTTTCCCTCCCCTCCTAAACCCTATAATTTTATTTTTTTGACCACCGACAGGACAGAACAGTGACGGAGAAAGAGACTTACTTTACTTCGTTCCAGAATCGCAATGCCTGGACCATCCAAACAGCGCAAGATCGCTATCGTCGGCAGCCGATCCGTAGGTAAGTTCGCGTCACAATCAGAAGCACAAGAGTTCCTTTGGTATCTGTACAGTACAGCGTAGGTACTGTTTACGCATACGTACCCAAAGCTCACACATGGATTCGCAGGCAAATCGTCCCTCACCGTCCAATTCGTGGACGGCCATTTTGTGGAAAGCTACTACCCCACGATCGAGAATACCTTCAGCAAGGTCATCAAGTACAAGGGGCAAGAATTCTCCACCGAGATCATTGATACCGCGGGGCAGGTAAGAATGCTTTTATTTGTCATTATATCATATTATTTCCCACCATCACATGTGAATAGGATAACATAGATAAAGATAAACTGCTGACGGAGCGCGTGTAATAGGATGAATACAGCATCCTGAATTCCAAGCACTTCATTGGAATCCATGGCTACGTATTGGTGTACTCTGTGCAATCAGAGCAGTCTTTCGAGATGATCCAGGTCATTCGGGATAAGATCCTTGGGCACCTGGTAAGCAGCTAAATCATGCCTGGTTCCATGAAGGATACTTGACTAACAAAAACCTCCACAGGGCTCGGAATGGGTTCCGATGGTTATTGTCGGTAACAAGAGTGATCTGCGGCCAGAGCAACGGCAGGTTACTCCCGAGGCAGGCAAGAAGCAGGCTGAGGAGTTCAACTGTGCCTGGACTGAGGCGAGCGCGCGGTACAATGAGAACGTCACCAAGGCTTTCGAATTGATGATTGGCCAAATCGAGAAATCACAGAATCCAAATGAGCCAACGGGAGGGAACAAGTGTCAGGTTATGTGAAGGAGGGAGCGAGGGAGGGAGGAAGGGAAGGAGCACATTCTAGAAGTGACAGGGTTGAGTGGTTGAGTTGAAGACTTGGATCAAGTTGGGTTGGATTGTATGGGTGCTCTAGGTGCTCTGGTGGTATCTCTGCGGCGTTGGGAGAGTCGGAGTGTTCAATTGCGGCGTTCTTGACTTTGATCTAGAGACTACAGTACAGGGAAGTACAGCACAGCACATTCTACATTATAGGTAGGCAAAGACTCAATGGTCTATCTAGATAACTTCTGAAGTGTAACATAACATGTAATAATACCATAATGCTCCGAATTATGGTTTCCTATTTCTGCTCCGTATTATTTGGAGCCAGTACTGTACTCGTACGAGTAATAAGTGCCCGAAAAGGAAGGCGGGACAACCCCGCTATTTAGATACACTCCCGGTCCCGCTATTTATGTTTATCACACACCTCCTACCCCCACCACAAAATTCGGAGAGGAGAGGCTGAAGTATTTCAAGAGTCATTCCGATTTCCCACTTCGTCTGCGATATTGTTCTTCCCACACAACACCGGCATCCTCCATCCGCAACAACATGCTTGACGTTTTCGACTTCCTTGTTGAGAAGGGCGGGAACCCTGAGAAGATCAAGGAGTCACAGAGACGCCGCTATGCCCCAGAAGAAGCGGTGGACGAAGTGATCGCGCTCTACGAGGATCATCGCAGGAGTAAATCTGCCCTGGGAAGCTCTACGTTGCCTTAATTTGCTAATTCAATCTGGACAGCACAATATTCCGTCGCCCAGACCAATACCAAGATCAACGAAATCCAAAAGCAAATTGGCGCGAAGAAGAAGGCAAAGGAGGATGCAGACGACTTGCTGAAGCAGAAGGCTGAACTTGGAGAGGAGAAGAAGAGCCTCATTGAGTTGGCGGCTGCGAAAGATGTGACTTTGAAGAAGAAGATTGGCACCATTGGCAATATTGTCCACGACTCTGTACTAGTGAACGACAACGAGGTACGCAGCAGCGCTTTCTCCCTCCCTCTACCAACCTTCGTTCAATAAGGTTTAACATCTCTTCAGGATTTCAATCCTGAGCTGCGAAAATGGCAACCAGAAGGTGTCAAGGTCGAGAAGAAAGACGTACTTTCACATCACGAGGTTCTCACGAGACTGGATGGCTATGATCCAGAGCGAGGAGTAAAGGTTGTAGGACACCGTGGATATTTCCTGCGGAAATGGGGTGTTTTCTTGAACCAGGCATTGATCAACTACGGGCTGGAGTTCCTCGATTCAAAAGGATATACCCCGCTGCAGACCCCACAATTCATGCTGAAGGATTACATGGCGAAGACGGCACAACTCGAGGATTTCGACGAGGAGTTGTACAAGGTTGTGGATGGCGATGCTCAGAATGACAAATACCTCATCGCTACTTCTGAACAACCTATTTCTGCTTTCCATGCGGATGAATGGCTGGTTGCGAAAGATTTGCCGATCAAGTATGCGGGATTTAGCTCTTGCTACAGAAGAGAAGCTGGCTCGCACGGTCGAGATGCATGGGGAATTTTCCGTGTTCATCAGTTCGAGAAGGTGAGCAATATTACGTGGCCCCATTTTACAGCACTGACATACTTTACAAACAGGTGGAGCAATTCGTTCTGACCGACCCCGAAAAGTCCTGGGAAACCTTCGATGAAATGATTGCCATCTCCGAAGAATTCTACAAATCTCTAGGAGTTCCATACCGTGTTGTAGGTATCGTCTCAGGGGGGCTTAACAATGCCGCGGCGAAGAAGTATGATTTGGAGGCTTGGTTCCCATTCCAAGGAGAGTACAAAGAGCTTGTCTCCTGCTCTAATTGCACAGATTACCAGTCAAGGAACCTTGAGATTCGATTTGGAGCCAAGTTGCAAACTGAGATCCGAAAGAAATATGTACACGCTCTCAACTCAACCTTGTGTGCAACCGAGAGAGCTCTTTGCTGTCTGCTGGAGAATTTCCAAACAGAGGATGTAAGAAAACAATCTAGATACTACCATTGCAACTACTGACTTGAATACAGGGATTCAACGTACCCGAACCACTCCGAAAATACATGCCAGGTGCCCCGGAGTTCATTCCTTTCACGAAGGAGCTGCCAAAGGATTCCACTTCGCTGAAAGCCAAGGGCAAGGTTGAGAATGCACCAAAGCCGAAGGTGGCGCCTGTAGGTGGGGCTGTAGACAAGTTGAAGGACTTGAAGGTCTGAAAGGCAATAGCTAGTTAGATGATAAAAGCAAAGTCATGATACCATTACCATAATCATCTTGTTTTGATATACGATAGTAATTGATGGGTATAAGATAATAGAATGTCCCGTTTTATATCCATCAAGTATAATAAGTTTAGGGTTATAATTGGCGGTCCTTTTGTGGGGAAGGCCGTAAAACACTGTAGCGAGCCATACTAACGTCAGAAGGAAGGCAACACAACTCTTACACAGGTACGTGAATGATCAAATCCAGTCCCAAACAATCTTCTTTCACATAACCTAACAGACCACTACGCACTTTTTATTTTCCCCCAACATCGAAGCATTTGGAATGGAATACAATTCGAGTCACCCCTAATGGTCCGAGTCACGTTCTTTCTCGCCATCCGGGCAAGCCACACTATCTCCCCCTTGCCTCCTCCTTAAAATCGAAGCCATGGAGGAATTGAAGATATCGTGTCCTTTCTGTGGTTTTCTCACCGATAGCGAATATCAGATCATGGCAAGTGGCAGCCTCTCTTCCCGTCGCTATTTGTGATTCATCATTTGCTAAATGTCTCACAGCTGCACATGGAGACACTTCACGCTGAAGGCGAATCTCCCTTCATCGTCAGAGATGATGCCAGCATAGCAGCGGTACTTGCCTCGGAATATGACGAGAACTCTGACGACCCCGAGTACTCGTCTTGTCCGGTAGAGGGCTGTGGTGAACAGCTTCTTTTCGCAGAATTTGACAGCCATCTCGAACTTCATGCTGCGGAACAAGATTCTGGTGATGGATGCGACCATGTATCCAAAGACTTCAAGCTTGAACCAGAGATCGAAGCTACGTTTGACACCAAGCTGTCACACGCTCTTCGAAACATCGGCGGCGACGACGATGTTTCCGAGTGTCCTTCTGCTGAACGACAAGCAACGGCTAAAGCTGCATGGAAGGGCCTCTTGAAGATGCCGGAAACGTCCTCCAAGAAGGCTGTAGCAGTTGCGTCTAAAAGCGTCAGGCGGAGATTAGGAGTGAGTTATCCCAAAATCTTCCTCTAATGTCACGTGGGTTTAACGATCTCTCAGAAGTCGGAACTTGGCCCCCATGCAAATGAGAAGCAGATGCCTGCATGGCTCGTCAAGCTTCTCGAAACCGACGGCGCTATTACCATTGCAAACAGGCTTGGCACCGATGGGAAGTTAAGGAAAGCTGAGGTCTGCATGAACCATGCTGCAAATATCATCCCAGTACTGGAGCAACTTCTTCACCAAGACAAAACTACGCAATACGCTTATTTGTGCCATCCAGCTGTCAGACATGTATCTAAGCTGAAAAAGGAGGGTAGGCTGATCATTTCTCTACTTTGTTCCAGCGTACTGATATCTATATATAGGTGGCTTTTGTGGGTATCGCAATATTCAGATGATGAGTTCATACATCGTCGGAGCTGGATCACAAGGCCACGAGTTCTTGGGTGACAAAATACCAACAATCTTTGAAATTCAAGATTTTATCGAGAATGCCTGGGATATTGGCATCAATGCTCAAGGTCGCGAAGAGACGGGCGGTATTAAAGGCACGCGGAAATACATTGGAACGCCGGATGTAAGTGGTATTATTCTGCGCCAAAGCGGTGAACCAGTGCTCACAAATTGTTCTAGGCACAAGCAATGTTTCTCAGTCTTGGAATAGCATGTGACGCTCAAGGCATAAAACCAGAGAAAGACAGGAAGGCCGATCCAGCACATAACCTTCTATTCAAAGCCGTAGAAGTATATTTTTCCAACGGCTGTGCGGATTTCGATCCGAAAGTCCGCTGCACTTCTCTCCCACCTCTATATTTCCAACAACCAGGCAAGTACCCCCAAAACCTTGATCCCTTTCCTGGCTGACTGACTTGGAGGTCACTCAATGACAATCGTCGGTTTTGAGAAGCGCACAGACGGCTCGAAGGACGTGATAGTTTTCGATCCCATGTTCCACGACGCGCCAAACGTCACAAAGTACATTGGACAGAAGTTTACGCACAAAGCACCTGCGGATCTTCTGAAAGCTTACCGGCGGGCGACAAACTATCTAAAGAAATATCATGAGTTTGAGATACTCATGTATGTTGAGAACACCCTTCTGACCAACCATTTGATACTGACGACACCTTCATAGGTTAACGCCACCTAAACCTGCGGCGCCGCGTGGAGGTAGAGTAGATAATGCTCAAGATACAGTGTGATTGATAGAAGAACGGAATTATGGGGCGTCAACTTACTATGAGACTCGGCTTTACTGCAGACTGAAGATGGGAGTTAGATATAGCGATCAAGGATTACTAGCCTCGTGGTGGACACAGAAAGTGGCACTCGATATGGCAGCTTATAATGTCCCACATTTTTATCAACAACGAGCCAGTATTTTGGGGTGTGGAGGAGACTCATGGCTGTATGATACTGGCTTATAAACTGGCGCTATATCTGTGCTAATCTGTAATGCATCTTTCCATCACAATCTTCCTATGCATATATCCGTGCCTGCAACAAATAAGCAGTCAAACAAGCTAGCCTTCCAGCCATAAGCACCACCCGAACGCCCTTGTAGATTATACAGATAGATTAATCATCCCAGTGAGGCGACTCAAAGAAAGCCATTAACTAGTAGATGCAATTATTACCTACGATAGAGATCCCGCTCTCGATCACGATCCCGGTCCCTGTCCCTCTCTCTCTCCAAGGGTTCTCGCTCCCTGACCCTGTCCCGCTCTCGTATCGGACTCCGGCTACGGCTGTGAGTTATGGCACTTCTACTTCTTTCATCATAGTCTAGTCCTCGATCACGTTCCCGCTCTCCTCTATCATGGTGCCGACGGTCGTCACGGTCATCCCGTCTTCGTCGATCGTCTCTTCGGGCACTGTCCGGACCATAACTGGGTATATACGTGTCCACGTTCGGTGCACCCACTCTGTTTCTTTGCGGTGGGCGGTCAATTTCTCGTGAGTGAGATCTATACCCCTCTGGACGATCCAATCTTCCATCATGATAATCCACAGGCGGTGGTCTGGGTGGTAATCCTGATGGACGGCCATCATCCCGTCTCCATGCAGGTCTGCGCTCTTCTTGAGGAGGAGGTGGTGGGACACCATTTCGATACCCGCCTTGAGGATAGCGACTTCCGTTGTGTTGACGATAACCACCGTAGCCCCCGTTAGAAGGCCCAAAACTGGGATTGCCATTTCCATTAGGCTCTCCCCAGCCACCTGTTGGACCCATGCCAACGGTACCACCTTTTGGCGCTGGAGGAGGTGCAGCTTTTTGGCCTCTAAACTTGCGACGATCAAGCTCGTGCGAGTCTTCAAACGTTGGTAGGTCACCGGCTCTTGCTGGTAAAGGCTCGGTGTGGAAGTATGGATGCTTTAATGCATCAATAGCATTAACGCGCTTCCGCCAGTCAAGCTTCAGCAAATCGCTAAGTAGAGAGATGGCCCCAGAACCGTAACTACGCGTGATTAGTTGAGTTCTTGGGTTTTGGTTGATGTATTCAACTTACCTGCTGAATCGCGACCAGAGGGACGAGGATTTTGTAGGAAAGCTCAAGCCTTCAGCACCAGGTAATGATTTCCATCCTGGCATGGTCTCCTCTGTGGGCGTACCAACCAAATCGAAGATAATCTTGAGCTGATTGGGATCACTATCACCAGAAAGTATTGGTTTTCCAACGAGCATTTCACCAAAGACGCACCTAGTCAATAGATTAGTGGGTGCATGAAAACAAGCAAGATTGAGATCACAAACCCAACGCCCCATAGATCAATTGCTGTTGTATACTTTCTTAGGTGTAATAACAGCTCAGGAGGTCGATACCATCGAGTCACCACCAGGGTTGTATAATCTCTGTGAGCTTCTCCTCCACCATGACCGGCTACTGGAACAGGCTCGTCATAATGTCGTGCCAATCCGAAATCCGCAATCTGTAGAATTCCCTTGTTGTTGATCAAAAGATTCGCCGCTTTCATATCTCTGTGCAAGATCTTGTTATCGTGAAGATACCGCAATCCTTCTAGGAGCTGCAGCATGTAGCATTTGATTTGAGGTTCCGTGAACTTAACGCTAGGGTTCTCAAGCAGGCCGGAGAGATCATGGTCCATATATGGAGTGACCATATACATGATAGCACGTTTCCTCTTATCGGTGCTGCTCTTGGAATGATGTTCGACGGCCATCTCCTCTAGCTTCAGAACGTTTGGATGTGACAGCAGCTTCAAGAGCTTAATCTCTCGTAGGGCAGTAATAGGGAATCCGTCCTTCTCGTTGTGCATCAGGATCTTCTTCAGTGCGACTATCGTGCCCGTCTTCTTTGACTTCGCCCGATGAACCTCTCCAAACGTACCTTCGCCTAACTTCCCCAGGATATCATAGTCGGTGATCCTCGAGCAGCCACGGAAGTTGTTTGGGGGGCGCGCATGCTGGGCTGCGAAAGCGCGAGGGGATACCCCATTGCTCTGCGGGCTGGCGTGCTGTATGGGAGTGGCCATGTCGAGAAGCGCGAATTCGAATCGAATATCGCGACGCTGCTCCAAAAAAAATATATGTCGAGGCGCAAGAATGCGACAAAGGCTCGAAGTTCGACTTGACGTTGATGGTGAAGTGACTGTCGAAAGGGCGGATTAGAGGAATCAGCGTTGCAGCAGCTGCTTTGGAATGGAGGCCCTGCGCATTGTTTCCTAGACTAGGAAATGATACAGCTCAGTGTCGAAGAGACAATTACTAGGGGGCTTGTGAAGAGGTTGTAAGCTGTGAATAGTCTACTTTATGGTCTCGACAGCTTCACGAGAACAACGAATAGTAGGGTAGTAGAGTAGAGTTGGAGTGGTGAGTAGGAGGTAGGAGTAGCCTCAATGTAGTTTAGCTTGTCGGAGGGCGGCGTTGAAATGATCCGTGGACAAGACAAGACAATCTGATCTGATCAACCTCAACCTTAATCTGCCCGCAAGCTCACTTACAAAAGTACCATCACCAAGCTTGTGGAAGAGCATCAAATTTGGTTTATTCCCTGTGAGAAGAATATTAGCACCCTCTCTCTACATCTTACTAATAACAAGGGAAGCACAATGGCAGGCAAACACCCAATCCAGATTCCTCCAGTCCGACCACTGTACCGGTTCGCCGCGACTGGACTTGGCGCCAGTATGTGGTTTTTCGTGAGTATATATATTCTCAAAGGGCTGTAATCCAATACTGACGCATCTACAGTTGATGTACCGGGCGAAGCAAGATGGTATAGACAACGCCCCGCCGAGATGTCCGCCGAAAGCTAACATACCCCTAGGCGCCGCTTTACTCGGATTGAAACACCCCTGGGATCATTGAAGCAGAGAAACTGGAATGAGCAAATGGGGGGTTGAGCGGGGAACGAAATATCAGTACTGAAGTACTTGGCGTTGAGGGAGGAAGAGAGCCGCAAATGGATGCCGATTGTACAAAACCACGATATTCAACCAAACAATACTAGACCACCATTTCCTGCTACTTCCTGTTCAATTGATCTCCACGCTCTTTCACTGCCTTTACTAAGGCACTAGCAATCCCAGACATGGGCAAGCAATCATTTCTACTTGTTTGTCCTTCGATATCTTGCTGCCTTCAGCTCCCTAATTTGCATCTTTTCGCTTTTGGGTCTTTCTGGACACAATTAGCATTATTTATGCCTCTCAAATATTCATTTCTCAATTACAGACGCCATGGAACATTCAGGTGATTGTCGTACGACTACGAAGTGCAGTAACAAGATAATTACCCGCCCAAGCCGCGCACATTATCCCCCATGGTGTTTCACGGCCGCCTTCACAAAAAGAAGATGTCTCGCGGTGGACAGCGAAAGCAGCAGCAGTTTAGAATGTGCCGGGTGATGTGGGACATTGAAAGTCAATAAGAATAAGGTTTGCCTTTTGTGCTAAGCAAAATCAAGGGTTTATACTTAGCAGTCCTCTACTAGTGAAGGCTAAAATACTATCGGAGTTAAATTATCTAAGATTGTGCCCAAATACGGAGAACATATTGGAATCATTGAATGAGGATGCCTCCGCTACTTGACTCCTAGATTTATCCTTCACCAAAGGTCTTGGGTCAACAAGTTTCGGCATGACAGATTACAATGTCATCAAAAGCCCTGTCTCTACTGCCTCGGCGACAAAATTACGGCGAGGTAGGCTTCTCAAAAAGATAATGAGTAATACCCCATGTGTCGCCTCCTTCATACGCAAACAATTCGGCACATGCCATGTAAAATATTTGCCATCTATAAAACCACGTCGATGCGTTCTCTTTCCCGTAGGTCTCTTCAAGATGTGGCCATATTTCTTTTTTGTTGGCATTCATTTTGGCCAGCCAGTCCTGAAGCCAAGTCAGCAACAGGCAAAAAAGATTAGGATCCAATACAAACCTCGCAGGTCTTTGCATAATGCTTCCCAGAAACCCACCATTGCTTCTCTAGCTTCAGGTCCCTTTGGAAGAAATGCAGCAAGTCGGTAGAGGGCATCGTGCCGCCTGAGAAGAAGTGGGTAGTCATCCAGCCTTCTTCATAATCGTAAGGTGTTGTGTTGTGGGCAAATATGTGCACAAAGAGCTTCCCAGAGGGTTTGAGAGCTCTTCCAACTTTAGCCATGAGGAGCTCATAGTTCTTCATGTGCTCGAAGAGCTAGAGGGTATTAGTAAGTCATCGGGTTCTCGTAAAATTATAATACGACTAACCTCAATGGAAACTACGCGGTCAAAGCTCTCCTTCTCAAATTCATAGTCTACCACGTTTCCAGTGATGACAGTCAGGTTCTCGAGGCCCTTCTCCTTAGCCTTCTCATCTATGTAAAGTTTCTGACTTCGAGAATTCGAGAAGGCTATGACGTTAGAATTGGGAAGTATTTCGGCAAAGTATAAAGCGCCGGAACCCCACCCGCATCTTAATTGCAGTTGTAAGTATATCTCAGAGTCTGGGAGGGAGGTTTCAAACTCACCCGAGATCCAGAATACTCATCCCGTCCTTCAATGCTGCCTTTTCCACATAAGTCTCTAGCATTGCAATCTCCGCCTGCGCCAAAGTCTCCCCGCCTTTTGGATACAAGCAGCAGGAATACTTCATCCTCGGCCCCAGACAAGCAGCCAGGACGCCCGTCCCAACTTCATAATGCTGGTCGTTTGCAGCGGCGGTTTCAATCGCAATAGGCCGGCTGCGGAGGAGCTCTACATATTTCATTTTCTTCTCATAGGCAACTTCGAGTGAAGTGCTCTTGATGGATTCTATTCGGTCTTGAAGCTGACGCCGGATTCCAATGCGGAGAATGGGACTGGGGAGGTAGCCTCCATCCAGGATCCAATCTGCATTGTTAGTAGGACTCGAGCCATATCATATGAGGAATACGTACCGTAATTCATAGCCACGTGCAGTTACAGTTCTTTCGATTTCGAATGGATGGTTATTATTGAGAAGCTACAATTGGGAATATAGAAAAACAATGGATTTACGGGTTGATGTAGGTACCTACCTAATAAGGTAAAAGATACCCAGTCCGGTGTATCATCTCGTTAGGAAGCTTTCGTTAGCCGTACAGGTAGAGACTGGTGGTAGCTTACTTTCCTTCCTTACCTGGTCCTTACGTCATAAAATAGAGCATCACCACCACGCACTGCCCTGCACAAAAGCGGCACTCGCTCTCATTGACTTTTACCGGGTAATGTCTCACGCTACCTGGCATATAATAGATCATGTGCCGCTTTTTCAAGCATCTATTTGCATATATACATTTACATTTACATCTACTATATCACTCACTGTACGCTTCGCATCGCCTCAAGGATGACCTTGTACTCTTTGCGCTTCTTCGGCTGCCTGCTAAAGCGTGTTTTAAGAGCGCCCAAGTATTTGGCGAGCCGTGGTAAAAGGTAATGCTCCGACGTCCATGCCACTGCAATGTAGCCAGAGCCGAGGGCGAGTATGAAGGTCTTAAAATCCCAACTCAAGTTCGTCAACTGCATGAAGTTCGACAACCACTCCGAAGGATCGAAGAGCATGTAGGAGGAAAAGAGTAGCGTCACTACAATGGTAACGACGAATGGCACTGCGGCGTGTTTTAGCAGGGACGACTCGGAAATGCAGCCTTCAAGCGACTCACGATTATGTGCCATTGATCGGCGAAACGGTGGTCCAACACTCAAGACTATACCCGATAGGATATACTCGTAGCAGGAAACTAAGAACAATGTGGTGTTCTCGGAATTCTCGACATTGGATTTTTCTCGGTCCAGGTGAGGTGGGATAAACCTATGAACATCAGCGCCCAAGGATCAGTAATATAGTGTACACTACTTACCAAGGTTGTCTCTGGACGGCCTGGAAACTCACAGCCTGGATCAGAACGCAAATAGCGATCTGCCCCAGTAGGGGAGTCAATACTTTTCTTGACACCAGGTTTGCGGTTGGTCGTTTGCGACACAGAACAGGAAAGGGACCAGTCCACCCCACTAGCATGCGTTAGTTTTAAATGCCATGTCGGAATACCAGTCTTACTGAAAATGGCTATCGGAAGGATCAAAAGTAGATCAATAAAGAGAAACTGTGATTCGTGAGTAGATGAAGGTATACAAAAGAGTGGGATATGTACCTGAAAATCACCCAGATTTGATGCGGATGCATACAGGAAGCTGACAGATGTAAACTGAATGGCCGAGTAAAGACTCATGTATTTGAAGCAGCTGAAGCTTGTGACCAGTGCGGCCCGTCCTTCCCTGGAGGATGTTTTAGCAGTAGCCAATTGGTCCGCACCAAAAGAAACCTACCGGATGACCTCTGGAACACAAGTGATATCAAACACTCGACTCGTAAAGGGTGCCGCAACGGAGGCTTCTGCTTCTGAGAGTGAAATCCCAACATCTGCAGCCTTCAAGGCCCCACAGTCGTTAGCTCCATCACCGCAAAACCCGCAGCAGTAATCGATGCTTTGGAGCTTTTCGACCAACTCATGTTTCTCGTCAGGCGACATGCGAGCGAATACCTGCCCACAAACCAGCATCTATCGGAGATTCAGTGACTACTCATGCTGAATTATACCGGGGTTACTTACCCGCTGCAACACTTCTGGAGGGGCGTAATCGATGATCCAGCGAAATACATCGCCACTAACAGCCAACGAATAATTCCTCAGATTGGAAATATCGTAGGGTAGAGATGCATCACCATCTGCAGGCGGCGGGAGTGGCTAAAATAATTAGCAGAGGAATATCGAAAAAAGATGGGAGAATTTACCGTAAGTGTCTGCTCATTGAGCGTGAAAATATTGTTGTCTATACTCTCCCATGAAAGTCTAGCTTGTGGGTCCTGGAAATGTCCTAGGAAAGATTAGCCTTATCACGATACACTGTTGTGTCAGACCCTACCTTCTGAAAAGTGTGGCACGAAACAATGCGCTGTTTTGTCAATGAGGTTGCACTCTCTTGCCACACTGATGGCGGTCAGGATGTTATCTCCCGTGCACATTACCTTCCTAATGCCAGCTTCACTAAGTTCATCTAAGACTCCAGCAGTGCTCGGCTTCAATTTATTTTCAAACACAATGAAGCCGAGGAAATCCAAGCCAGATTCAGCTTCTTCTCGCTTCATCTTCTGGACTTTCACCCAGTTCAGCCTTTTGATGTGCTTGGTGGCACAGGCGATGACTCGAAATCCTCGATGAGTATAGTACGCGAGAAGTTCTTCATAATCACCGGGAACTACAAAACATAAGCTATGATTCTAGTTCGTTCACTCAAGTCTACGACAGGAAGGGACAAGACTTACAGCTTTCCGCATTGCATATATCCTTCATACACTCAGGTGCCCCCTTGACGTATATATCACAGCCCGGAGTGCCAAAGTTCCGAACAATAACGCTAGCCCTACGAAGCTGAGACACGAATTCAAAGGATTTCAGGACTCCAAGCTCAATTGGAGATCTCTACATAGAACGTCAAAGTCTGTAAGTGGGACGATAAATCGACAGACTTACATTCGCATGTTGTTGGGCATCGTTGTCGTCTAGATCGT
This sequence comes from Lachnellula subtilissima, assembly GCA_007821545.1. Classification (NCBI taxonomy): domain Eukaryota; kingdom Fungi; phylum Ascomycota; class Leotiomycetes; order Helotiales; family Lachnaceae; genus Lachnellula; species Lachnellula subtilissima. The sequence continues at coordinate 12,940 of QGMJ01000032.1, read as the reverse complement.
ATTCCATCCCTGCCGGAGGTCTTGCAATAGATGGTGATAGGCCCCCTTGTTCCTCATCCTCGTCGCCAGCTCTCTGCTCGCCTTCTTCGAATGACCATCCTGTGAAATTGAACATTTTCAGATCTAACGGATCACCAACAAGTTCGCCATCAACAACTCTGAGAGAATGGCAAGTTGCCATGGTATATAGAGCGGCCTTATGTGCGTCATATTCGACAGTAGGATCGCGCTCATAGGCTGCACCAGGAAGCAACGATAGCGCATCTGAAAGGATATCGCTGAATCTATTTGAGGGTCGCTGGGCCACTCGTACACCAAGTACATCCAATCCATCTTCAGTAAGTGTCCCAGTCTTGTCAAAACAAACGATATCGAGTTTACCGCCAACATTGACTCGCTGGGGGCTAATGCAAAATATCTGTTTCTTTCGTAGACGGGAAAGAGCAAAGTTGGTACCAATGGTCAGAGTAGCTGGAAGTGCTGGTGGAACTACAATTGTTATCAGGTCCAGAGCTCGAACTATAATCAAATGCCATGCAAGCTCCAGCCTCACGAAGTTGACGAAAGAAGCTAAGAAGCCAAACATTGCAATGCCTCCCATAACTGATATATACCGGAAGGAATCCCTGTAAAATTTGAAGCCAGATGGTTTAGGGAAAAGCATTGATCGAACTAGCGCGCCTTTTGTTGTGTTGAAGCCGGTTCTCACAGTCATAGCTAGGGCAACAGCCTCGTCATCTTTGTCGTCTTGAGGGCGTCTTGCACGGACTATCTTGGTCCCACAGAACAAGAAATGTCTTGACAGTTCGGGTGCCATTGAAGAGGCAGCCAAATCGAGAAGCCGTAAAGATTCATCGTTAGCTGGCACTTTCGAAACAGGTACAGACTCGCCTGGATCAGTCAGAACTTAACCCTGCTATTCATGGGAAATTATTACCTGTAAGCATGCTTTCATTCACTATGCAATCGCCAGCCAGGAGTATACTGTCACATGGAAATTGGGTCAAAGAAGGATCTGTGACTTCATAGACGTCGCCTGGGACAAGTTCGCTGGAAGGAACGTAACGCCCTGTGTGGTCAGAATCGGAATTGTGTGCCGGCATCTCAAAACTCACAGAATGAATTGCGCAGAACACGAATATCACATTCAAACCTCGATATCTCACGGAGTCTTTTCATTGTCTAAGATATCGTCTAATTAGCTCTTGAAAGTCGCGGGGTATGGAGGGGGATACGAACAGCGCGTGTCTCTATGAGGGTGGTAATAATGCTCACAGCTGATATGAGAAATATACAGGCTGCATAGTAATAGTATTGATCGAGAGACCAGAGGATCAGACTGGCAATCTGGAATACGTAAAAAGGATGGAATGCCTACACATGTGAGCAAAGAGAAAGACCATCGGGAGTCAAGTCACCCACCTCGTCAAGAAGGAGCTGGGGAATCGTCTTTTGTTTGATATCAATTAAGTTTTTGCCAAAGACAAGCTCTCGATTTGCTTTCTCGTCTCCGTCTATACCAGCGCGAATGGATCTCACATCTGTCCAAGCTGGGTCTTTCCAGCTGTTTGTAAGGACGAATTTATCTTTCAAAGGGTGGTATGAAAAACGCAGATATCGATAGTCAAGAATGCGAAGGTCCTCAAGAACTGGATCATCATCCTCGTCATATGAAAGAGCATACTTCTTTTCAGACAATCCGAAGACGGTGGACAATGAACGGCCATATTCTTTCGATTCTACACCTTGAACGACAAATTCCCCCCATTGATTCTATTTGGATCAGTACGGTCCTGAGAAATGGGTTTGAGGGGAAATAATAAGACTTGAATGCTCTGCATCACAAAGCAAATGCTGGTCTGGTTACTAACCTCAATTACTATCCAATTGCAAGAACCCAAAGAGCAGGGTGTGCCAATAATGCGCACTTGCCACCGAGGCAGCCAGCGAAAAAGCAGATACCCAAGACCAAATGTAAGTACACAAATTGTTGTGTACACAGCAAACCCTAGAGTCGATGTTCGAAACCCAGCAACCACGATAGTCAAATCTTCCGTGACAATGTATATCTTTTGGCTTGTACGATGGCCGCGCTCGAGATTACTTCCATCTGTCCTTGTGCTATCACTTCGCAGGAGGCGATCATGCACAGAGGCTCTCGAATGCCCGGAGGATGTCCTCCTCATCTCTACATCGCCAGTTTCGAGGTCGACAGATCGATCCTCTTCGAAATCCAACTCTGAATCGTCATCCAATATTGCACTGTCTTCTTCGGCAGACGGGGAGAGTTCCTGTTCCTCATCCTCCTGGTAATATGTGAAGCTTGTGGTCGAGTCTGCTCTCCCTCGACGATGCGCGAAGGATGAGACGCTGGTAGGGACACTCTCGCCCATGGGGCCCGAGAACATCTCATCCTGTGCCATCTCGACCTCGTCAAGAAAACTGTGCGTGGAGATATTGGAATCCCGCCTATACATAGGGCCATGAGACCCATCCTGGCTGGGGCGAGCGTTTGCTCGTGAAGTGCTCCGATGACGCGCCGCATGTATGGGGATTCCATTGGTACTGGTACTGGTATCGGGATTGTCCATGATAAAGATTCTCTAAAGCGACACGCCTGTCAAGGGTGCATGTCTTGGGGGTGAGGAAGAGGCGTAAGTACTGTAATGGTCATGTTGACCTTCTTGTCATAGGATGGACATAGGTACTGTCATACAAGAGAAATGCATGTATACATGTACCAAATCTGGATTTGATGGATCACCACCGGCTTAAAGCTTTTCCAAGCGATGGAACCCGCCCCGCTACCAGTGTCCCACCGCTAGTTAGGTACGAGGGTACCTATGGATAGGTACCTTATCATATACCTACCACGTGATCGCGCTACGCTAAGTGGACGATTACAGTCTAAAGCTGCAATTCTCAACGAATCCACGTCGAAACCTATTTTGTCAACTCCCTTCCCTTTTCCCATATCGCATCTTGTTTGACGCGAACGAAAGAACCCAACCAAGCCAACGAACCAGCGAGATATCAACAAACATCGAGGCCTCTTTTCTTGAAGGCATCTCTCTACGCAAGCCTCTACACCACAAGGTTATTCCTTGTCTAAAATATTCGCCATGTCGGAAATACCCAAGAAGCAAAACCTCCAAACCGCCCCGTATGTCAGCCACCAACCCCATCCTCCACACACACACAGGCAATCCAAACTGACTATGGAGAACAGTACTCCTCAAAACACCCCGGCCAACAATGCCCCCATCTCTTCCCATGCTCAACAGCCCGGTGTTGGCACCATCAAAGAAGGTATGCTTTTCACCCCTCACCGAGATTTGTTGACTTCTTCTCGATCATCTCTAATTCACCCACAGAGGAGTTTGACCGTGCTGCTGCCGCCTCCATATTTGCCCAAAATCCAAAGCTCGTTCAGATGATTCAGGGCAAGCTCGGCTCGCTTGTTGGTCGCTCGTCAGGATACGTTGAGTCCCTTCCCGCACCTGTCCGCCGTCGCGTCGCTGGCCTCAAGGGCGTCCAAAAAGAACATTCGAAACTCGAGGCCGAATTCCAGGAGGAAGTTCTGGAGTTGGAGAAGAAATACTTTGCGAAATTCACCCCTTTGTACCAAAAGCGAGCCCAGATAGTCAACGGTTCAACTGAGCCTACGGATGAGGAGATCAAGGCTGGCGAGGAGGAGGATGATGACGAGCCAAGTGAGGCTGAACCGAGTGTAAAACCAGAGGAGACTGCGGAGAATGTCAAGGGTATCCCTGAGTTCTGGTTGTCCGCCATGAAGAACCAGGTGTCTCTTGCCGAGATGATTACAGACAGAGATGAGGCAGTCCTCAAGGACTTGGTCGACGTCCAAATGGAGTATCTCGACAAACCTGGCTTCCGTTTGATCTTCCAGTTCGCCGACAATGAATTTTTCACCAACAAGACCATCACCAAGACTTACTTCTACCAAAATGAGAGCGGGTATGGAGGAGACTTCATTTACGATCACGCCGAAGGTGACAAGATTGACTGGAAGGCTGGCAAGGATCTGACTGTGCGTGTCGAGAGCAAGAAGCAACGCAATAAGAGTAAGTACAAACGTTCCTCTCGTATCTAGGGCCTCGATTGACAATGCTATAGACACAAAGCAAACCCGCGTAGTTAAGAAGACTGTACCAACAGAGTCATTCTTCAACTTTTTCTCGCCACCCAAGGCACCAACGGATGATGACGATGACGATGCTGCCACCGATATCGAGGAGCGTCTTGAGCTCGACTACCAGTTGGGCGAAGACATCAAGGAGAAGCTCATCCCACGTGCTATCGACTGGTTCACCGGTGAAGCTCTTCAATTTGAGGAACTGGACGAAGATATGGAAGAGGGAGATTTCGAGGATGAAGATGATGAGGAAGATGATGAGAGCGAGGATCATGATGATGAGGATGAGTCTGAGGAGGATGTAAGAATTCGCAAAACCTCCTTTTTCTCTGACAAGAACTGACAAGACTAGGATGATGCCGCAAAGCCCAAGCAGGAGGCCGCCGAATGCAAGCAGAGCTAAATGACCGTTGAGCACTTTTGATTTATTGATTCTTGTCCTATAGTGGACTCCATAGCATAGGCTATCAGAAAACGCCAGCTTGTATAGCTGTGGATTTAGGCGGGTTGTGGCAATTGCATTGGAGGTTTATCAACGCATGACAGGCTGCTTTTCTCGTCACTCCTAGACTAATCCGCTTCCCGGAGCCAGCTCTCCTTTACGTGTTGCACTGCATCAACTTCATACAAGCAAATATCGCAAAGGCGTTCTCCGTAGATGTTAAACAAAAAGTAAACCGAAGATTACGATGCCTCGCTTCAACGTGATTGTGCAGTACCCTCCTTATAAACATGTTCTGACTATAGGACAGGAAGTCCCAAGGGTTGTAGAAGGTCAAGTTCAGTTAGATTTCCGGGGGTTGAAAAGCTGTTGAGTCAGGTGAACCAGTGCAGGTGCAAGGCTGAGCGCAAGGCTGGCTGATTAACGCCATCATACCATAAGGTGCCAGCCATAAGGACAAAAGTTTTCCTGGTGGATCTTTGACTCACCACTCGCAACATCTCTCAACCATCCCATCATATAAATCCGCGCAACAACCTGAGTAGAAATGGCCGCTCCAACGCCTGCTAAAGACATTGCGCCTTCTCCCAGTAGACTGGATAGAACAGTCTCCCACAGCATGACGGTTTCGACTTCCCCATCGGCCACATTCTACAGCCCCCCGGCCAGTTTTGGCACCCCGAACCTCACCCGGGCCATGACTGCGGCAACGAAACAATTGAAACCCTTTGCTACACAAGACATCAAGATCCTGCTGTTAGAAAACGTGAACCAGAGTGGCAAAGATATCTTGGCCGCACAAGGTTACCAGGTCGAAGCTGTAAAGTCGTCGTTGCCAGAGGATCAATTGATTGAAAAGATTCGGTGGGGCAACTCCAACCCCGCAACCCCTCTTCAGCCCCTCTCCACCTGCAGGCTGCCTGGCTGACTTGTTCTTCCACTACTGCAGTGATGTTCACGTTATTGGTATTAGATCAAAGACCAAACTCAATGAGAGGGTCCTCCGTGCGGCCAAAAATCTCATTGTTGTTGGTTGTTTCTGTATTGGGACCAACCAAGTCGATCTCGAGTATGCCGCGAGGCATGGTATTGCTGTCTTCAACAGCCCCTTTGCCAATTCTAGAAGTGTTGCAGAGCTGGTCATTGGTGAAATCATTGTTCTGGCTCGTCAATTGGGGGATCGCTCTAATGAGTTGCACAAGGGCACATGGAACAAAGTCAGCTCCAAGTGCTGGGAGATCCGTGGAAAGACTCTTGGTTTGTCGATGTCTCGTACAGCTCGCGGCGTTTGCTGACATTGTGGCTAGGTATAATCGGTTATGGCCACATCGGATCACAGCTGTCTGTCCTTGCGGAGGCAATGGGCCTGTCAGTAATATACTACGACGTTGTGAATCTGATGGCACTGGGGACTGCGAGACAAGTTGCAACCCTCAACGAGCTCCTCAACAATGCCGACTTCGTAACATGCCATGTTCCTGAATTAACTGAGACAAAAAACATGATCGCAGCCCCCCAATTCGAACAGATGAAAGAGGGAAGCTACTTGATCAATGCTAGCCGTGGCACTGTAGTCGACATACCTGCCCTTATTAATGCTTCCCGCAATGGCAAAATTGCTGGCGCAGCTCTAGACGTATACCCCAACGAACCCGGTGGAAATGGTGACTATTTTACCAACAGCCTAAATGGCTGGGCAGAGGATCTCCGCAGTCTGAAGAATATCATTCTTACGCCACATATCGGAGGCAGCACAGAGGAGGCCCAGAGAGCCATTGGTGCTGAAGGTTGGTTGCTCTTTCGAATTGCTAAACTCTGGCTAATTGCAGAGTAGTCGGGGAGGCCTTGGTCAGATATGTTAACCTCGGTGTGACTCTTGGAGCAGTAAACCTCCCAGAAGTCAATCTGCGTTCATTGACGATGGATGAGCCCAATCATGTCCGGGTATGTTCATTCTTATTCCGACCTGCGTCATGTGGCTGATAGGCATAGGTCATTTACATCCATCACAATGTTCCTGGTGTATTGAGAAAAGGTAAGTTTATTCATCCCGCCCTCTGTCACCACAATGCTAAGTTGAAGCAGTCAACGAGATCCTCGGCGATCACAATGTTGACAAACAAATCACTGATAATAAAGGAGATGTTGCCTACCTCATGGCTGATATCAGCAATGTTCAGTCCAGCGAGATCAAAGACATCTCCGATAGCCTAGAATCCTTGAGCTGTGAGTAGCAAATTCCGTAGCTATATGTTGAAGCAGACTAACTTCAATATAGCTCGCATTTTAACAAGAGTGCTTTACTGAATCAATGTTTTGAGAGTGTCGGGGTGGTTTTGGCGGCTATGTCCAGGAAGAAAATCATATGGATCGGTTTAACAAAAAAAGCAATTCGGCGGATATGATTATAATAATATGCCTTCAACATGAAAAATGGAGACTTTATGGGAAATAGAAATGAGCGATGCAAATCTCCACAGATCACCTACTTTACTTAAATGGTGCCTCACCTCACCTGAAACCTTTTCTCGGTTGCTCCCGTCACGGCCATTTTCAGTGAAGCTGGACCCCATAGTAAATGAAGAAATACTCCGGATTCTAGATTCAGTCACATGTAAGTTGCCTGTTGTGGCTTATACCGTGACCGTGATCCAAAGTCAGCGACATTGTTTTATAGTTCTTCATATAACGACACATCAAGAAGCGTGACGCCCACAGTCTGCAACGTCCAGAAATAGATGATTAGGCCCTTATAAAGGTACGCAGGTACGGTAGTAGTACGGTGGCTCGTACTCAGGTTGAGAAAAGGGGTTGTTACCGTTACGGCTTAGCCTAGTCATTAGCGCTATTAATCCATGTCCTGTCCCCATGCACCGCGAACGCGAGCTGGCTGGCAATGAAAAGTCCAGAGATGAGAGAGACTCGCAGACCTCAACTCAACTCAACACAACCCAATCTATTCCGATTTGACCTCATCTCCTCCTCCTTCTTCCTCGCAGGACGCAGATGAATCCAGTCCCCCACAACCTACAATACCCTTGAGCCTGTGCCGTGGCCCCTTCCCTCTTTCCAGCCATTCCTTCCGGCCTCGTGCTCCGTCTCACATCTTGTTCTTGTTGATGCACGCTGCAGCTCCCATATCTAGATCCACACCGGTTTGCCCATCAAAGGACCTTGAGAAGAGGACCTCGTCAGTCTGTCGGCACCGCCTCGATGGCGCACAATTATGATGTCGGCACCAAGGCCTGGCAGCCAGATGTCACAGAGGGATGGGTTGCATCCGAAGTGACCAGCAAAACGCTGGATGGCGACAAAGTCACGCTCGTCTTCGATCTTGCAAACGGGGAGGTATGTCATTCAAACGCACCCTCATAGACCAATCAGTGCTGACTTTTGATGTTACTGCAGACCAAGAAGATAGAGACAACGGTAGAAGCACTCGCGTCTGATGACAGTTCCAGCCTGCCCCCCCTAATGAATCCTACGATGCTTGAAGCCAGCGATGATTTGACCAACCTATCTCATCTCAATGAGCCAGCCGGTATGCTCTATACTTAGTGTGGTGTGCTAGTGGATGGTATACTGATGCAAACATACAGTCCTGCAAGCTATTAAGCTACGGTATTCCCAGAAAGAAATATACACATACAGTGGAATTGTCCTCATCGCCACCAATCCGTTTGCCCGAGTAGACTCCCTATATGTCCCCGGTATGGTGCAGGTATATGCGGGGAAACAAAGAGCGACCCAGGCTCCCCATCTCTTTGCTATTGCAGAAGAAGCGTTCGCGTAAGTGCACTTTGTAGATGTTAGGAGCATATTCTGATCAGACAGTGATATGCTGCGGAGCCAGAATAACCAGACAATCGTTGTATCAGGGGAGTCCGGAGCCGGGAAGACAGTCAGTGCCAAGTACATAATGCGGTATTTTGCTACACGGGAATCACCAGATCAGCCAGGGACAAAAACAAAACGTGGAGCCGAGGCAATGAGTGAGACAGAGGAGCGCATTCTTGCCACAAATCCCATCATGGAAGCGTTTGGTAACGCAAAAACGACAAGAAATGATAACTCGTCCAGATTTGGAAAATATATTGAGATCATGTTCGACAAGACGACGAACATTATTGGGGCCAAGATTCGGACGTACTTGCTTGAGCGTTCAAGACTTGTCTTCCAGCCATTGAAGGAGCGGAATTACCACATCTTCTACCAACTGGTAGCAGGCGCGTCAGAAAGCCAACGCCAAGCTCTTGATCTTTTACCCGTGGAACAATTCGACTATCTAAACCAAGGAAGCTCGCCGTCAATCGATAGTGTCGATGACAAGGCTGAATTTGAAGCCTTGAAACAGTCGTTAGCAACGATTGGGGTTTACGATAGTCAACAACAGGAAATCTTCAAACTTCTGGCAGCGTTGTTGCATCTTGGGAATGTCAAAATCACAGCTTCAAGGACAGATTCCGTGCTCGCGTCGACAGAACCTAATTTGGAGAAAGCCGCGGCAATTCTCGGGGTAGACCCGGTGGAGTTCTCAAAATGGACGGTAAAGAAGCAGCTGATCACAAGAGGGGAGAAAATTACATCAAATTTGACCCAGCAACAAGCGCTTGTAGTCAGAGACTCGGTCGCAAAATTTGTCTACTCCAGCCTTTTCGATTGGTTGGTTGAGAACATCAATAAAGCGTTGGCCACCGACGAAGTTCTTGCTCGGGTGTCATCTTTCATTGGTGTTTTGGACATTTACGGCTTCGAGCATTTCGCAAAAAAATTCATTCGAGCAATTCTGTATCAACTATGCCAACGAGAAACTACAGCAAGAGTTCAACGCCCACGTGTTCAAGTTAGAGCAAGAGGAATACGTGAAGGAGCAGATTCAATGGGAGTTCATCGATTTCTCAGATAATCAACCCTGTATAGATCTGATTGAAGGGAAACTGGGCATTCTTTCCCTACTTGACGAGGAATCCAGATTGCCCATGGGTTCTGATGAACAATTCGTCACAAAACTGCATCACAATTACGCCGCCGACAAAAACAAGTTTTACAAGAAGCCTCGATTCGGCAAATCCTCATTCACTGTTTGCCATTACGCCATTGATGTTACTTATGAATCCGATGGCTTTATTGACAAAAACCGAGATACAGTTCCCGATGAGCACATGGCGGTGCTAAGGGCTTCATCGAACAAGTTCTTGGGACAGGTATTGGATGCGGCATCTGCGGTTCGCGAAAAGGACACCGCCTCTGCCTCCTCGGCTGCCGTGAAGCCTGCTGCGGGGCGACGAATAGGAGTAGCTGTGAACCGCAAACCAACTCTGGGTGGCATCTTCAAGTCATCACTGATTGAGCTTATGCACACTATCAACAATACCGATGTACACTATATTCGATGCCTCAAACCCAACGAAAGCAAAGAGTCGTGGGTTTTCGAGGGCCCTATGGTGCTGAGCCAGCTTCGAGCATGTGGTGTACTCGAGACCGTCAGGATTAGTTGTGCTGGGTATCCTACAAGGTGGACATATGAGGAGTTCGCGCTGCGATATTACATGCTTGTGCCTTCATCTGCATGGACTTCAGAAATCCGAGATATGGCAAACAAGATTTTGGTGAAGGCATTCGGGACAAGTAACGGCAAGGGCTTGGACAAGTATCAACTGGGATTGACAAAAATCTTCTTCCGAGCAGGAATGCTAGCTTTCCTGGAAAACCTACGAACAACACGTTTGAATGACTGTGCCATCATGATCCAGAAAAACCTCAAGGCGAAGTACTATCGTCGCAAGTACCTTGAGGCGCGGAATGCTATTCTACTATTCCAGTCAGTCACCAGAGCTCACCTTGCCCGGCAAAATGCTCAAGAGGCCCGGACAATCAAGGCCGCGACCACAATTCAGAGAGTATGGCGTGGCCAGAAACAGCGGAAGAGTTTCACTGCTATCCGTAATAACGTTGTTCTCGCACAAGCTGCTGCCAAGGGATTCTTGCGCCGACGAGAAATTATGAATACTCGCCTTGGAGAAGCTGCAGTTCTGATCCAGCGAAGCTGGCGATCCAGACGACAGATGAAGAGCTGGAGGGCGTACAGACGCAAGGTCGTCATCATCCAAAGCTTGTGGAGGGGAAAATCGGCAAGGCGGGGGTACAAGAAGGTCCGCGAGGAAGCTCGTGACTTGAAGCAGATATCTTACAAGTTGGAAAACAAGGTTGTCGAATTAACGCAATCTCTTGGTACCATGAAGCGGGAGAACAAGGCCCTGCAGAGTCAAGTGGAGAACTTCGAGAACCAGATCAAGTCTTGGAAGAATAGGCACAATGCGTTGGAGACCCGATCCAAGGAGTTGCAGACCGAGGCGAATCAGGCTGGTATCACTGCAGCCCGTCTTTCCGCAATGGAAGAGGAAATGAAGAAGGTTCAGCAAAGCTTTGACGAGTCTGCGGTCAACATAAAACGTTTGCAAGAAGAGGAGAGAGAGTTGCGGGAGAATCTCAGAATCTCGAGCTCAGAACTCGAAGCTATGAAGAAAGAGAACGTCGATCACGAGGCTGAGAAGCTGGCTCTCCGACAGCAGTTGACTGAAATGCAAGACCTGCTCGAGACAGCCAAGCGGGCAGTGCCAATCATGCCAACGAATGGAGAGCTCACCAACGGTGCTGCTGTCCAACAACCATCCATTGGCCTCATCAATTTGGTATCATCGAAGAAGCCGAAGCGACGTAGCGCAGGCGCCGAACCCCGCGAGATTGACCGTGTCAGCGCGGCTTACAACCCGCGTCCAGTTTCCATGGCAGTCACAGGAAGCAACTTACAGCGCCAAGCTCTTTCAGGTTCTACTTTCGTCCCGGGTGTTGACAACGTTGAGTTCGAATTGGAGAATCTCCTAGCTGACGAAGATGGTCTGAACGACGAAGTGACCATGGGCCTGATCAGAAATCTCAAAATCCCGACCCCATCAACTACACCGCCGCCCACAGACAAGGAGGTGCTATTCCCGTCCTATTTGATTAACCTGGTCACCTCTGAAATGTGGAACAACGGATTTGTAAAGGAATCGGAGCGATTCCTAGCAAATGTGATGCAGTCTATCCAGCAGGAAGTGATGCAACACGATGGTGAAGAGGCTATCAATCCGGGTGCCTTCTGGCTCTCCAACGTCCATGAGATGCTGTCATTTGTGTTCCTCGCGGAAGATTGGTACGAGGCTCAGAAAACGGACAACTACGAATATGATCGTCTTCTCGAGATTGTGAAGCACGACCTTGAAAGCTTGGAATTCAACATCTATCACACTTGGATGAAGGTCCTCAAGAAAAAAACTCCAGAAAATGATCATCCCCGCCATCATCGAGTCACAATCTCTCCCCGGGTTTGTCACCAACGAGAGTAATCGATTCTTAGGCAAGCTGCTCCAGAGCAATTCTGCTCCAGCTTTCAGCATGGACAATCTTCTCAGTTTACTCAACAACGTGTTCAAGGCAATGAAAGCATACTACCTTGAGGATTCCATTATAACACAAACCGTGACGGAGTTGCTCAGATTGGTGGGCGTCACTGCATTCAACGATCTCTTGATGCGCCGCAATTTCCTGTCCTGGAAGCGGGGTCTTCAAATCAATTACAACATCACCCGTATCGAAGAGTGGTGCAAGAGCCATGACATGCCGGAAGGCACTTTGCAACTTGAGCATCTGATGGTAAGTCGATCCTCCCTCAATAATCAGTTAACGATATAGCTAACCCTTTCAAAGCAAGCAACTAAGCTGCTCCAACTCAAGAAAGCGACTCTTAATGACATCGAGATTATCCAGGATATCTGTTGGATGTAAGTCTCAGTCACTTCTTTCTTGCGCTGAATGCTGACAAATCTATAGGTTGTCGCCAAATCAAATCCAAAAGCTTCTCAACCAGTATCTCGTCGCAGATTATGAACAGCCTATCAATGGTGAAATCATGAAAGCTGTCGCATCCCGTGTCACAGAGAAAAGCGACGTGCTCCTTCTTACAGCAGTAGATATGGATGACAGTGGCCCCTATGAAATCGCCGAACCCCGTGTCATTACCGCATTGGAGACATACACACCATCATGTGAGTTTCGACCCTCCAGGCCCTCCATTCAATTACTAACAACATCTAGGGCTGCAAACTCCCCGTCTGAAACGTTTAGCCGAAATCGTCTCTGCACAGGCCATCGCACAACAAGAGAAAATTGATTATCCAATCGAGGAAGCCAACGACCTCACGGATGGAGAGATGGATGGTGCTTGAGCATAAGCTTTACACAAATGACTTCATAAACCCCTCCTCCTGGGGCAATAACCCACCCCAGCTATAATGACCTCT
>QGMJ01000031.1:0-82886 GCA_007821545.1 Lachnellula subtilissima | reverse complement strand
TCCCGCTCCCCAGCTCGAGCGCCCGCTTGTTCGCGCGGCGATGGCGCTGAGTCACGCGGAACTCCCAGTCGTCAATAAGGTCCGGCCCGGCCCACACTCGCCACAACCCGTATTGGCGGTCGCTGTGGCCCGGCCGTACTACCCATTCCTGCTCTCGGTCGACTTCCAGCCAGACCATGCCTTCCACATCTTTGGAGGCATTGCGCACGTAGCCCGTGATGCCCGTCCTGGCCCCCGGGATCATCTCGCCAAGCTTGCGTAGTAGGTAACGCGCCATATCGTCGTAGCGGTAGATGGTGGTGACCGGTGGCTGCAGTTGCGTTCGCTCCCAATCCACCGTGAAGGGCGTGATGACCCAGATCTTGGGCTCGTGGGTGCGATGCAAACGTCCTGGATGCCGATCCGTGCCAACCAGGTCTACGATGCTCTCCGTGTTCCGCCCGCCGTCCCGCAGCGGATTTATCGCGATGTTGACGAACTCGCTACGCGCTCGTTCCAGGGTCGCGCGTTGGCCCCCGTTGGGCACCATGAATCCTCCCACCTCCCAGATGTGCGCAACATACACGCCTTTATTCGATGCGATGATGACCGCCGTGCAGCCCGTAAGGGCCTGCAACCCATACACGTGACGTCCGGAGTCGGCCGCAGGGTACGGGTAGAAACCGCTATCCGTGTACACATTCCCCCCCATCCTCAAAGGGAGGACCGTGGCCACGTCGGCCAACTCGTCGACGTAACGTGGGTCATGCGCCTCCGGCTCCTTAGGCGGAAGGACGCGTGGCAATAACAGCTTCCCCAGCTCTCTCTTGGAGTCCCCGGTCGGCACTGTTAGGTCGGAAGTGACCGTGACCGTCGGGAAGTTCTTGCAGTCGAAGGCCGTCGTGCTCACCGGCTTGCCCAAAGGCCGCACGAAGCTACAACTATTGCCGCAGGTGTCCGCGCCACACTGTGTTGGCGCCGCGGAGGTCGAATTGCTGCTGCTTGAAATGGTCGTCGTGCGTCCCGTGGCGGTGCAGCCTGTCGTTGTCACGGTAGTCGTCGAGGGGCAGGTCGTTGTGGAAACAGCAGTGCCCATAGTCGTATAGACCGTCGGTTCGCAGAGGATAGTGACCTGGAATGCCGTCTGGGTTGATCTGCATGAGCTCTGCGAGCTCTTTGAACTCTCCGTGGATGTCGAGCTATCCGACTGGGATTTCGTCTCGTCATCGTCCTCATCGTCTTCGAGTTCGTCGAGCTTTGATTCAATCGTGGACACAATGTCGTCGACGCCTCCCACGACCCCGCCGCTGATTTTACTCGTGACCTGGTCCAGCTGGCCCTCAATACAGGTCAATGCATTGACAACATCGCCAATAATCGGCAGCGAGAACCGCTTCTTCTTCGAGCCGCATGGACTTGACGACGGTTTAGTGCCTAGACTGTCGATGAGGCCTATCACATCGCCTTTTATCCCGGTGACCTTGTCAAGCGCATCCGTCTTGAGCTCGGGGGTCGGGTCTTTTTTCCACGCAAGTATAATGGGTACGATGGCGACAAGCTGGGAAGAGACCGAAGATACAGCAGATGTGGCCTCGGAGCTGGCGTATGTCGTGGTGGCCGGTGCGAGAGTGATCGGTCCCGTGAGCGACGCACCAGTGATAATTTCCTTGGTAACCGTCGTACCAGATTCAACGATGACTGAAGGAATGACTCCTATGATGCCCCCAGCTGTGGACGATGAATTTCCATTTCCATTTCCTGTTCCATTCCCTGTCCCGGCTGAAGGGTGAGGTACAGCCGTTAAAGAGCCTGAGGGGATAGTTCTAGTGCTGTTGGGAGATAAGTGAGTCCCGGAAGGTGTTGTTGATAGAGGTGGTAAAATCTTGCTTCGGGTGGTACTCACGCCTGGTATATTGGTTGATACAAGCGTCGAATTGTGTGCGGGGTTTGAATGGATAACTCCTGTGCTATTGAACGAAGCTGTGTGTGTCGATGGAGAAGTATGCAAAGTGTTATTGCTGATTGTAGTAATGCTACTTTGTGCGGGATTTGAAAGGATAACTCCCGTGCTAGTTAACGAAGCTGTGTATGTCGATGGAGAAGTATGCAAAGTGTTATTACTGATTGTAGTAATGCTACTTCTGCTTGCAGTAGTACTATTTCTGGTTGCAGTAGTGCTATTTCTGAATGTAGTACTATTTCGGAGGAGCTCTGCAGATGCATCTTGAGCAATGAATAGGAAAGTAATAGTCGCCCGTGCTACTAAAAGAGACCAACTCTCACGGTACCGCATAATGAAGGAAGGAGTGTAGTCGAGGAGAGGGAAGCAATAAAGACAGTGATATGGAGATAAGAAGTAAGAAAATCATCCAGACCGGAACCTAGAGAGTATATAAGGTAGCTATGAATGTTAGGAGTCCAAACTTACTGTTGCCAAGCCAAGGAGGATCTAGTCGCCAGATTAAATATATATAATTAGATGATCGCATCTTTCTTAGGTCTGAGAGCAGAATCGCTTTTCACCTAGGAACTAAGCCATTCAGAGGGCTTTGAGAAGAGTGGCTTATAGTAATGTTCTTGTTTCAAGTTAACTTAGCCTTTGTAAGTATGAAGGTCGCAGCTAAAAGTAGTTAGTGGCGTAGTTTAATGGGTTTGAACGTCGAGTGAGTGAATACGACGGACGGATTGGCATTAACTGGGTTTTCTTGTAAATATGTGCAACTCCTACGGTACGCGCCACAAGTTTAAATTAGAAAGACTCCTTTGGAACTCTAAAAAGTGGAATCTTGCGTTCTTGCACGCCGAGCCTAGTACTCCTTCATAACGCCTTCCACAAATTCCACGTTGATAGTTAGTCGAGCCAAGCGAGGAAGGATTGGATCATCGGTAACAACTAAGAAGTAGGAGCTGCCAAGCACCTAGATATCCAGGCATCTAGCGGGGATAAGGTATTTCGGGACGTCGGCCAAGACCGTAGCCTCATCTATGCCCCCCTGGATGATTGGCTGTTCCATCCCGATAACCCGGTCTAGCAAGAGGAGGAACGACAGCAGGAACAACGGTAATTACAATCTCAGCAACGATAATAATTGCAAATACAATAATCACAATCTTAGCAACTATAGTAATCGCAAATACAATAATCACAACCACAACCACTGGGTACCAGGCCTATCATCGACTCTCTATCTTATTTCAAGCTTAGATATAGTACATATAGTCCAGTATCAACAACGCAAAAGTATCATCAGATGGGCTCCGCCTACCACGACCAGGAACCCGCCAGCCCACGGGACCGCTCCAACTCCAGCTCCAGCTCCAGCTACAGCTCCAGCTCGGCATCGTTCGAAGCTGCCGGTCAACAAGGCCTGGACAGTAAGGGAGGAGCTCTCGCCTCATCGCGGAGCCAGGACTCCCTCCACAACATGCTGCTTGATGCCCTCCGCGCAGGCAATCTCGAAATAGCCCGTCACCTCCTCTCCACAGGTGCGCCCATTCTTCGTAACACCCCAACCTGCATTCTCTCGGCGCCACCCGCCCAACAGATTCCTCTCTTTGAACTCTTCACCCAGTATGGATGGACGCCAAACACCCCCGGCTTCTACGGTGCGGTGCTTCTTCCCAAAGTCGTGACCAACCTGCCGCTACTTCAATGGTTCCTTGAGCATGGCGCGGACCCCAACCTGGGCAAGCAACGCAACCATCGTGACCGGATGGGCACGTCTGACACGGATTCATGCGCTGCTCTTGCAACAGCCGCAGCCGCGGGCTCGCTGGAAGCGGTACGCTTACTCCTAGACGCAGGCGCGCAGGTCCAGAATGGGGCCCCGCTCCACTCCGCCGCGGGGGCTTGTCCTCCTGGGACCCCTGCCGGGGCGCAGCTCAACGCTGGCGTCATATCGAGCCAAGTGTTTGATACCAGCAGGATTCCGGTGATGGCGCTCCTAGTTGATCATGGAGCAGATATTAACCAGGCCGAAGACTCACACTACGTGCTTGCACAGTATCCCATCGTCTACGCTGCAATGGCGGGAGCGGTCGAGAGGGTCAAGTGGTTATTGGCCCATGGAGCGGATCCAGAGGCCCAAGGGGGGTTTGGAAGTGCCATCGACTACGCGAAATGGCGAGGAAGTACAGAGATGAAAAGAGTGCTGGGTATACCGGTAGACACCCTGTGATTTCTGAAATGAGAGGTGTAAGCGTGGTAGTATGCAGTGGCACGAAACTCGATACTTTCTTAGAATCTGTAGGTATAGAAAGATGAGAGAGAAAATGAAAGCCAATACAGGGGACGTTAGGCCAAACCGTCACAAGGAATACTAAATATAAACACCCTTTTATTTCCATATGGTCTAGTTGAAGCATAGAGAACTGCGGAAATTCTCGCTAAGGCGCTATATACTGCGTAGATAATAAAAATTTGATTGAAAAAGATATAGGGGGTTTTATAATAATATTAAAAAACATTTAACTATTTAAAAATATAAAAGTTTATCGACCGCCTTAATAATTAGCTTAATAGACTAGCAAAATTACAGCACTCTTGACTAGATCATATCCACTTACTATAGCTTAGTAAGAAGTTCTAACAAAGCACAAATGTTTTAAAACCTTTCTATACCTTCAGGTTTCCTATGTGCATAATAATAAGCATGCCATTTAGCAATACTATTTTCTATTATATGTAGGACTAATTACACCTCAACTCGGCCAATTTGGATTGCGTATTGCTATATAGATTTTTTACGTATCTTGATATAAGTACACAACTGCAAGTCGAGACTAGGATCATGTTACCTTTACAAGGGAGGACCTTGACCTTTATCCTAATTTTAGGGAAAGGGATGCCTAATGCGTTTATACTAAGAGCCGAGGCTATTTATAGGACATATGTGTCTTTTCAGCTACTCGAGCATTGTTCTACTCGAGAATTGTTTCACTCGATTAAAGTGATAACTGCCGGCTTTCCCTTTTTCCTCTTAGAACAAGAACCTCGACCGCTGGTAGATGGTTGGAATAAGCTTTGTGTCTGCTTGTCATCGGATCCTACACGACAGATAACCTTAATCTTAGCAGCAGTCGAATTGATAAAAGCAAACTAAATTCTAAAGTAGATAGAATTACCATACCATTTATAATTACAATATAATATAATCTATAGATAAAAACGAATTAAAATATAATATTTCAATCTAAACACATGGTGATACCTAAAACTCCGGCGTTAATAAGGCCGTGCGCGATTCCAAACCAAATCAACGGATCATCAACATGCCGAAGAACAGCAGCGCGATTAGGCCGACGCTCTGCAAATTTGAAAACAAGGCAAGGATAAGGTAGGTAGGTAGGTAGATACCTTTCGAATGGCAATGTAAGGCACATCATATTCAATATAACTTCGTTTTAATTCATCCAGCCGTAATGTGCTGTTTTCTAGTCCTCAACTCCCAATCCCTCTACCCATGGCTCTCCCCTCTCAATGCTGGACTTTGACGAAGAAGAACCTCCTCATCGCCCTCAACCGCCATGCCTTTTCCACCATCATCCGCGCATTCCTCCTCCCCATCGGGTTCATGATCTTCTTGTCGTATGCGAGAAACCTCTTCATCCCACCCTCGGACTACGGCATAGGCTCGAGCCATGCAGTTCGCACGCTGGCAGAGGGCATGGCTGCGGCCAGCGGGGGAAGAAACACACTGGCTTTGGTGAGCAATGGACTCGGCGGCGACGTCGAGCAGGTCTTAGACTCTGTCGCACAGCAGGCACAGGCGTCTGGGAAGGTTGTGCGCCTGTCGCAAGAAGCGCAGTTGTTGGATACCTGTCGGAGCAGTCTGAGGGGTGCGACTTCCTGCTATGGTGCCGTCATTTTCCAATCCTCCCCTACCCAGGGACAAGGCGGATCGTGGAACTATACTCTCCGCGCAGATGGCGCATTTGGAGTCCAGATGCATGTTGATAAGACCACGAACGATGTCGAAATATACCTTCTGCCCCTCCAAAGGGCTGTCGACAGTGCAATTGCGCGCCTCAATGCCACGACCCTCCCTTCCGTCTTCGAATATCCCTTCACCTCCATCAACCAAGCTCAGCGCAATACCAAGATCCGCGTAAACTACCAAGGCGCCATCATCAACATCTTGGGCGTTGCGTTCCTCATTGGCATGGTTGGAGTCACATACCATTTGACCGGATTCATTGCTTCGGAGCGGGAGCTGGGCATGTCACAGTTGATTGAAGCCATGATGCCCAATCTGAAAAGGTGGCAACCTCAGGTCGCAAGGATTTTGTCTTATCATCTAGCATTTGACATTATCTACACTCCAGGCTGGATCATCATGGGAATCGTTTTGGGCGTTGGAGTCTTTGCCCAAACATCCATGGCCATTGTCATCATTTATCACTTATTGGCTGGTCTCTCTCTAGCATCCTTTTCCATGCTCGGTGCTTCTTTCTTCAAGAAGGCGCAACTCAGTGGTATTACCATGGCAATTGTGACGCTTCTCCTCGGTGTGCTCGCGCAAGTCATTGACAAGACCAATTCTGGCACCGTGGCAATTCTCAGCCTGTTGTTCGTTCCTTGCAATTATGTATTCTTTATCGTTTTCATGGCCCGATACGAGCGTCAGGACCTGGCCACAGATCTTGTACGATCTGCGCCTAACAATCCTTGGGGCCTTCCTGGAATCGTACTCTGGGTCTTTGTGATTGTACAGATATTTGTTTACCCACTACTCGGAGCCATGATCGAGAAATCCCTCTACGGAACAGCATCTAAAGGGCGATCCGTCACTGGAAATCTTGATGACCCCTCGACATCGTACGAGACAGTGCGTCTCGATCACTTCACAAAGCATTATCGCCCGAACTGGTTTCGGCGCAAGGCAGCGGGCATCACTAAGACCCCCAAGGCAAATGTTGTGGCAGTCAATGATCTGACGTTCAGTGCGAGAAAGGGGCAGATTTGTGTTTTACTCGGTGCAAATGGTAGTGGAAAGAGTACAACTTTAGATGCCATCGCTGGACTCAATACCGTCACAAGCGGAACCATCGCAGTTGACGGTACCGGCGGACTTGGCATTGCTCCACAGAAGAATGTCCTCTGGGATGAGCTGACCGTCGAAGAGCATGTTCGTATCTTCAATCAGCTAAAATCCACAAATCAACGTGATAGCAAAGAAGCCCTACACGATCTCATCAAGGCTATTGACTTGGATCGGAAGATAGGTGCAAAGGCAAAGACCCTTTCTGGTGGGCAAAAACGAAAGCTTCAGCTTGGCATGATGTTCACTGGAGGTAGTCCAGTCTGTTGTGTCGACGAGGTAAGCAGTGGTCTCGATCCACTGAGCCGACGCAAAATCTGGGACATTCTGCTGGCTGAGAGGGGCGCTCGAACGATCATTATGACCACTCATTTCCTTGATGAAGCGGATCTTCTTGCCGATCAGATCGCAATTCTGTCCAAAGGTACTCTTCGAGCTCAGGGCTCATCCGTGGAGCTTAAAAGTAAACTTGGCGGAGGATACAGAATCCATCTACCGACTGGCCCTGGCCATGAGGAAGCACCTGACCTTGAGGTTCCCAGTCATACAAATATCGGCCAAACCATATACCTTGCTTCCACATCCAGCCAAGCTGCACAAATCATCAGACGCCTCGAATCAGCAGGTCTCACAGATTATCAACTATCCGGACCCACAATCGAAGACGTTTTCTTGCAACTTGCAGATGAAGTTCGGGCAGACGACATCGACCCCGAATCTGAATCTCAGGATGAAAAGTCCCCTAGTGTAGTAGTTTCAGCGAAGCCTCGGGATCCACAGTTGGAGATACACACCGGTAAGACCATTGGCCCGTTTCGTCAAGGCTGGGTCTTATTTCGAAAGAGATACACCATACTCCGACGGAACTACCTTCCATATACTGCTGCTTTCCTCCTTCCCATCATTGCGGCTGGTCTTGTCTCATTGTTCTTGAAAGGTTTCAGAGCAGTAGGCTGTTCACCAACCCAACGAATTTCACTCGCTGATGTGGAAAGCCTCGCAGCACTTATTGACTATGATATTATTCTTGGCCCATCGTCCCGATTCTCTACCACCACCCTTGCTTCCTTATCTAGCTCTCTAACATCTAGCCCAATTCCTCCTGGGGTCCAAGTTCATCGGGCTGTTCACATGGTTGATACGCTCCCACAATTCAATGATTACATAGATCAGAATTTTGCAAATGTCACTCCAGCAGGCATTTTCCTCGGAGATGGCACAACACAGGCAACCCTTGCGTATAAAGGAAATGGGGATATCTACAAC
Organism: Lachnellula subtilissima; assembly: GCA_007821545.1. Lineage (NCBI taxonomy): Eukaryota > Fungi > Ascomycota > Leotiomycetes > Helotiales > Lachnaceae > Lachnellula > Lachnellula subtilissima. The sequence continues at coordinate 74,601 of QGMJ01000031.1, read as the reverse complement.
GGCGTATTTGGGCATAATATTCTTAATAACATGCTCACAAACATCACCATTCACACGCAATATTCGTCTTTTGATATACCGTGGGCACCGTCAACCGGGAAATCTCTGCAGCTTGTGGTCTATTTTGGATTGGCTATGGCAGCATACCCAGGATTCTTCTCATTGTATCCCACCATAGAAAGGACCAGGAATATTCGCGGTCTGGAATACTCGAATGGTGTTCGGTCATTGCCTCTATGGTTGGCATATCTTGGATTCGACTTCATTATAGTACTTGGCTCCAGTGCCCTGAGTGTTATCATCTTTGCGGCTGTCTCGACAGCCTGGTATCATGTCGGCTATTTGTTTGTTGTTTTCGCGCTATTCGGTCTGGCGTCCATCTTGCTTTCATATGTGGTTTCCCTTTTCGCACGGACACAGCTCTCAGCTTATGCATTCGCTGCTGCTGGCCAAGCTATCCTCTTTCTGATATACTTGATTGGGTATCTTTGTACGTTGACTTATGCTGTAAGTCATGCATTAACAACGTAGTTTTAGGTCTCATTGCTGACTATTTTCAGCCTATCAACAAAATAGATGACTATCTACTCATCGTTCATTTCACGATAGCGCTGATCACGCCTATGGGGTCACTTATTAGATCACTTTTCATCGCACTGAACATATTTTCCACCACGTGTTCTGGGCGACAATTGGCTGCTTCCCCAGGTGGTATACTTCAATACGGCGGGCCGATACTTTACTTATTCGTGCAAGTGTTCGTGTTGTTTGCGATCCTCCTCTGGAACGATTCTGGATCTGTCCTAGCCTGGTACCGAAGACTTCGGAACGAGCCAAGCACATCCTCTGAGGCAAAGTTGTTCCTGCCGATGAAGAGGTTGCAGAAGAACTCGCTCGTGTCAACAGCTCAAATGACGGACTTCGTGTACTGAATCTTACGAAATCGTTTGGACACGTGACAGCTGTCGAAAACCTCACATTTGGGATTAAACGCGGAGAAGTGTTCGCTTTGTTAGGCCCAAATGGCGCGGGAAAATCAACTACCATCTCTTTGATTCGCGGCGATGTCCAGCCGTCGAAGAATGGTGGAAACATATTTGTACGTGGTCTTTATACTCCACAGTTTGATCTGTTGGATCGCACTGCTAATCGGAGTCTAGGTTGAGAACATTGATATAAGCAGGCAACGAGCTAAAGCAAGGTCACACCTTGGAGTGTGTCCCCAATTTGACGCTATGGATCAAATGACTGTTGTGGAACACCTCCAGTTCTATGCAAGAATCAGAGGTGTTCCTGATGTCGAACACAATGTCAAAGCTGTTATCAAGGCTGTGGGCCTTGAGGCATTCTCATTTCGAATGGCAGCTAAGCTTTCTGGCGGCAACAAGAGAAAGCTGTCACTCGGTATTGCATTAATCGGAAACCCGACAGTGCTTCTACTAGATGAGCCAAGTTCCGGCATGGATGCAGCAGCGAAAAGGGTCATGTGGAGAACATTGGCAGCAGTCGTGCCCGGTCGATCTCTGCTTCTCACAACACATAGCATGGAGGAAGCGGATGCATTAGCTGACCGTGCAGGAATTATGGCGAAACGGATGTTAGCGATGGGCACGAGTGACCACCTTCGGCAGAAACATGGCGATGCTTACTATATCCATCTGGTTTTGAAGTCTGCCCCACATACAACTGATAAGGAGATCGCTGGACTCAGGTCGTGGGTTTTCGAGCATTTTCCTGGTGCCGATATTGAGGACAAGACTTATCATGGTCAACTGAGATTTTCAGTCCCTGCACAGAGGCACGAGTCCAAGCAGCCATGCATTGACGTCGCTAGCATTGACCAAATATGCGGTGGAGACGACGCTTTGCGCTCGAAGCCAAGTAGCGGAATTGGGTCTTTGATTACTCTACTTGAAGACCACCGTGCCGAGTTAGGTTTGGAGCACTATTCTGTCAGTCCAACGACTCTCGATCAGGTGTTCTTGAGCATTGTGCAGAAACATGAAGTCGAAGAAGAGGGGTACACGAACAAATCAGTAAAGAAGGGGATACTCGGATTTGATTCAAAGCTCTTCAGCCGTAGTAAACCATGACATTAATACAAAATACTGGACATAGCTGTCATTATATCTATTTGCAGCATCTCAGCGGTGCATGTACTGTATGATCCATGACCAACCTGCCTGAGAGTATCTCCTATTATACATTCCCCTATTCATGCCAAGCCGTCGAATTATTCCCTAGTCCCATCTGTCTCTCCACATCCTTATCATGACTGTTACTCGCATCAATGCGTGAACTTTGCACACTGACATCCTGACTCTTGTAAATAACAGGAGCTTTCGTTTGCGTCGTAAGCTCGACCTGGCTTCCGCCATCATCATCTACATCGCTAAGCCTCTCCATCCGATCCACGTTATTGCCACGGCGAGTCCCATTGCGGTTGTCGACACGCGATGATCCAATCTGCGACAGACCTGTCCGCGAGAGCGCCGAGTTGATGGTGCGCGTGATGACGTTTCCGGAGGATTTGGGATCGGTCGAGGAGAGTTCGCCGGCGCGGCGGAGGAGGGGGCGCAGAGCGGGGAGACAGACTACCATTATGGAAGTTGTCATCTCGGCCATACCCCAGACGTCTGCAATTGCTTGTTAGATGCTGTTATATGGTTAGGGGTTCGGTTTCGACAAGCTTACAGATTGCGTTGTAGTTTTTCGTGAGGATAATAGTGGCGAAGCGTGCTACATTTACTGCGATGGTGATTAAACCTAGCGCGAATGTGAATATTAGGCCGTAGAGTTGTCGTCTCGCCAGCGTTAAGTTTCGGAAGAGGGGAAATGGCAGCGCAAAGACTTGACAATGATATCAGCTCTACTCCTAGGGCTACTAAGTTTGTAGCTATAGGGTACTTACTGAATACATCAGAGATGAAGTTGAGTGACCAGTCCAAGTGGAATAGGGGCACTGAGCCGAATGCATTGCAAGCGCCTTCTTCTAAAGACCAGTTTGATGCGACGTGGGAACCGCACCAAAAGGTATCCGCGAGGCACGTAGTCAAACAGGATATTACAACAAATCCAATCACGATCCAAAGCGCCAGCCGTAATCTCGGCATCGTCTGTGGGATCAGTCTCGAGTATAAGGCGAGGATGGAGAATTTTGGGAAATAGATGGCCGTGTCGTAGAAGTAGTTCCCAGCAAACGCGATCTATCCGAAGACGCGTCGGTTAGCAAAGTATAAATCAGCCGGCTGAAGAAGAAGATGACAGTACCTTTCCCATTCGAATAAGAGTACTCGTATCCTCGATATCTTTATTACTCAACCCGCCAAGCTTGTAGGTCATGGTATCGGTAACCACCAGTCCCAGAGCAAAGGCAGAGGAGAGCAGCAGGAAAACATCAGACACCAACAAGGCCTTCTGCTGATTGAAGAGCCGGACCGCCATGCGCGTGGCAACAAAAGCGTACGCGATTCCGAGGAGGGACCATTCTGTCGCCTACAAGGACGTTAGAAAGGAAACCAATTGGGATGAATTGCATTCCATTGCATTGCACTACACAGATTCAAAAAGAGTCCGCTCTACTTACAATGACAGATGATCCTTCGAGACCACCCATTGGAGTTACAGAGCGCAGAAATCAGCGCGGAACTGGGGTTAGAAAAACGAAAGATGCATAGTATTCCAAGCTCCTGCCTGCCAAGGGGCGGGGGGGGCCTGTATATGTTATGTACTCCGTATTTCTCCTCAGCATTGCTCAAAATCCGCCAAAGCCCTAGGCTCGAGCCCGACCTCGAAGCCATGACCCTGCGATGATGGATGCTAGGATAAGTGAAGAGGTCAAAGCCCAGCACGTTTTCTCGCCGATACCATCCATGAGCTTGGGACCTAGCGTGAAGGCAGTGGGTCGGTGCAGAAAGAGATCGTTGGTGGAGGCCCTGGAGGGTGGTAGCTGGGTAACGAGGTGGTGGGTATACCAGTCTGGAGCAAGGCGGATGGGCCTATTAGCACAGGTCGGGACCTGGCGGCGTCTTGCATGCTCTGCTACAGTACTCGTACTCGAGTACTGGACTGGCCTCTGACTCGTAACTCGATTGATAACAGGCGATCTGATCTACTTTCTAGATCTTCTACAGGGTTTAAATCTCCGCTAGATCTGCTAGTGAGTCGGTACATGGGTCGATATCCATGCGAACACATGGTTACCCTGCGCAATAGAAGATTGTCAACAGGATGGGAAAGCGACGAAGATGGGTTTCATATTATAGCAATGGGCATAATATTCGTCTTGGATACAAAGAAGTGTAAGTATCAACGTTATACTTCTCGCACTTGTAGACTCTCCGAAGCTCTCGAGTCAGGGGTTCTACATAGGCCTAGGTTCTGCTAATACCTGTAAGTTTTGCCATGAGCAGATGGTCAATGTTGGGCATTCATCACCAACCCATTGGCTGAACGCCTAGAGGCAAACGAACACGGTAACACGTCCGTACCGTGCGGTACCGTGTGTCTGGAATCTAGACAGCCACACACGGTGAGGCGTCATGATTTCCTAGTAGAGTAATACTTTAATAGAAAACTTCCTTCACAGCCTACCAACGCACCGGAACCCACGGTCCGACGCTACCACTCCGTAGTGGCCACACCAAACCACACCACACCACATCACAGCACGACAGAAAATCGCCTACCGCACACAAGTCATAAAACGGGTAGCTAGACTATTTGATAACTTGCATGTCCTGAAACGATAAGCCTGGAATCTGCTACTGTAATGAATATCTGCATCCTGACGGCTCGGGTTGTAATTGGGACAATTTTAAGAGGGGGGGTCGGGAATATTTTATTTAGTACTTTGCTTGGTATAAGCTACGCAGATTAGTATGGTATGGCTCCTTGATAGGTGTGTCGCAAATCTACCGAAACCTTCGCTAGACAATCACGTGCGATGATATGATAAGATACTTGTACATCGCTGAGATTTGTTACGGTAGGGCTGTGTTCAGCCTGTAAAAGATGTTATACGGAGGATCCTTCTGTTTGGTAACATACAAGGCAATCTGACCCTGCGCTCCGGAGGGTTCTCCGAAGCACATGGAGTTTTCAACCCGAATAATACGGGCCCATTATTGAGAAATGTACGGCAGGTCGAGCCGGTCTGGCCAGGTGCTAATCAGCGAAAGAGCTTCTAAGTTCGAACTTCTCCGGGGCCGTTTGCCACTACTCAGCAAACGAACGCGAGGAATGAAGATGCATTTCATTTGAATGGACTTGGCTTGGCACGGAAGGCAAGAAAGTCTTACTCCGGAGTAGACTGAAGAGCGGGGCATGTCCACATAAGTAACTTAGGTAGGCATGCCAATGCGACAGACAATATTGGATTCGGAGCCGCGACGAGAGAGAGGTGTTAGTTAGAGTGGGTTGATGAAGCAAAAATTCAGATCACCATTATTAAGCATTGAAATCCTGCAAGACATCGATGCAAACAGATTGCTGGGTATATATATGTTGCTACCGTATCAACCCCTCAGATCCAGATCTCTCCTATTATCCGTGACCCATTATCCTTTCCCGCCAATGCATCGATCCACTCCACTTTAGAACAAGGAACGGTGATTATCCAGCTTGGTGGTATTCTCATCCATAACCTGTTGCGCATTCTGCACCGTGTCCATGCGATACAACTCAGGCCGTTCAGGCCGTTCAGCCTCCTCTGGCTCATGGACCTTTTGTTCCTCGGGATGGGCATCCGCAAACAGATCCTTAATTGTGCCAGCGCCCGTGGCTGCGGAATAAACGGCAAAACTAGTTGCGAACTGGCGGTGCGCTCCGACTTGTATGGCGTCGAGGAGAAGGACTGCGAAGTTCTGACAGTTGTTGCTAATTAGATTATAGGCCGGCCGTTTCTCCCTCATGTTATGTATCGTCATATCAGCTGATTGTGTTAGTATGTCAATCAATAGTCAGCCTCTACATGGCTATGGCAACTAACCGGCCTGCTTGAGAGCCTCGTCCGTAAACCTCGTCATGCCCACATCAAAGACATGCCACTCCTCCCGCCTGCACTCCTCGTTGATATAGATGACATCCAGCTGCTCATCCATCCACAGCTGATGCACAAAATCCCCGACCAGCACGGCCCAGTGCTGCGACGGATCCGGATACGTGCCGATTTCCCTGGTGATCATTTTCCCGAGTCCAGATTTCTCGGCGAGCCACTTCCCGCCCATGCCGGCGACGGGGTGCCAGCCAATTTGCACAGGGCGGAGCGAGCCGTCGATGCGCGGTTCGCCCGGGGGTATTACATTTGGTTTGGCGCCGAGGCCGAGGGAGTGTTCGAGGGAGAGTTTTGCTCTTGAGGAGACCCTCGAGACTCTTTTCTTTGCCTTTGTGCCAGCCTTCGTGTCTGGGGGGTGGGTGAGTGGGTTAGGTTCTAGGATCGGTGCGATATATAGGTGAAGTTTAGGATAGATAGGCACTTACACTATTGCGTTGAATTTGGAGTGTTTGCTGTGGTGCTCTGTCTCTTCAGGTACTGCTGATTCAGGTGGATCTGACTGCTCAGACATCTTGAGCGTGAGGAGGGAGTGATGTTTCAGAACCCCAAATCATAAAATCTGGTATTGGTTATGCTAGAAGCTCAAGCAACAGGTCGGCACGGACTCAGATATCAAGGGGAGGGTGGGATGGCACGTGCACGACTAGGCCTAATCGGGAGAGTTTTTACGGTTATTTACTAAATCTATACTGTTTCAAATTTCAATTACTTGATCTATACACTTTTAAGTTTTCTTCTAGAGGGTGTTCTTTAGTATTCAAAAAGTTGCATTAGCATTCTGCTACATCATCCTCTAGAGATATTTATAAGTAGGGTAATAATAACAGACTAGAATACGTCCGTCAGAAGAAGCTATGCGCGTTAGCGCAAAAGCCGAATGTGAGGCTATTTACACTTTGTGCCTATTTTTATTTATTCGACTTAGCTAGCGTATCTTGCTAACTATTACTTTGCTCTATATCACTTACTTATTGAGTATCTCTTACTGTACTGTTTGTTATTAGGTTCAAGTATAGGAAAAGCGAGTTATATAAAGTGATGTAAAAATATAACCTACCTAGGTACATAAGAGTAGTAATAACCTTTCTAGTAGTAGAAACGCTACTAGTATAAAAGTGTATAGATTGACAGATCTAGTATAGATCTAGTAAGTAACTAGAGTTTATATAAAGTGAAGTAAAGTAAAGTCACTTTGAAGTACGAAATCCAAAGCAAGATACTTTAAGTCTTATAACTATCTACTGCCGAACATGATGCATTTAGTCATTTGAACCAAAGAGCGGATCCGATTAAAATATGTGCAATTTGTACCTTGGGATCTACTTATATCCTTTTACCTCCTCATTATGGAACTCATATATCATGTATCATACAAATTACAAGTATGCAATTATGCACCTGCGCACCCGGTCCAACTCCCTAACTCGGCTTCGAAAACAATTCAAACAAAACTCGTGCCACCAGTGCCTTGTCCCATATTACTCGCCGCAAGGCCATTACTCAGTCGTCTGCCTCCACCAGGGCCGACACTCTCCCTGATTCCGATCGGACTGCTTAGGCGGCGTTCAAAAGCGCTTGTTCCAGAAGCGGTGCTTTTCTTGCTAAGAACACGAGAGAGACTCGAGCCATCGACAACATCTAGGGCTTCTTCGTAATCGTCGAATACCTCATCGCCCTCCAGTATATCAAGAGAGTTTTCTTCATCAACTTGGTCTAGTAGTCCCTCTTCATCATCGTCTTCGTCGTCGTTATCCTCGGGGGCTTTATTGAAGCCTTCCATTTCGACAAGATGCCAGATGGGAATCGCGCCAATCATGGCAATGCCGCCGAGTAACCACCACGGTGTAATGACATATCCTCTCTCCACGCCCCACGTGAAGGCCGTACCGCCCAACGCAGGCCCAATCGCTCGTCCAACCGCAGACACACTAACAGCGACACCGTTCAGCGTGCCCAGGATGCGTAGACTGACTGCCGAGTTGGTGAGCAGGATGATAGAGCAGGGGAACGCAAAGATGACGGCAAAGCTCCTGACGACCATGATAGCGAACATGGCGGCTTGTTGGAGCGTCGAGCTCTGAATCAGGGCTGTGTAGGGCGTGACGAAGCAGATGAGCGGGAAGGCGACAGCGCAGCATTTGAAGCAGTTCAGGACGCCGAAACGGCGCGCCATGGGCGGGAAGACGAGGAATTGGATGAAGCAGCCTACGAAACCGTACGCGGTGAACAGAACACCAATGCGGGCATGGTTGATACCGAACCCGCCGGTGAATTTGAAGGGGAGCTGGGTGTTGGCGTCATGGGGTTGTTTCTTGGCGTGCATGAATATGGGGAGGAGTTGGTCGTAGGCTACGGCGTGTAAGGCGAGGAGGGTGTATGCTATCAGGTTGATGACGCTTTGGCGGGTGAAGACTTCGCGGAGGGCGGGGGCGGGTTGTGGGGGTTTGGAGATGGATTTGGAGGAGAAGTTGCCATCATATTGCTCATTACCTGCGGAGGATGTGGGCCGTAGTAGGGATGCTGATTGTTCTTCATTAAGGTTGGAATGCCGGCCGAACGTTTTGTGTTTCCGGTTGAGGCGGAAGGTGGTTTTGAAAGCAGAAACCAATCTCGCGCCTACTTCGCGGCCGTAGTCTGTTTTGTGGCGTTTGGTTTCAAGTGTTTCCTGGTCTGGTGAGCGAGAGATGAAAGGTGGTAGGTAAAGGACTTACTCTTAGGAATAAGATTCCAGTTGAAATCCCTACCGTGAACAGCGCACTTGCTACTATATTTGGCAAAAGGAAGGGAAATTTGATTAAAAACTTGCTGTTTCCGAATATCCCTGGAAAGTTTTCGGCTGGTTTTGCGAAAAACCCCCCAAATGAGGGCCCAAAGATGGAACCTAAACTCCATACTAGAGGCATGATCGAAAATGCTCTTGGTTGAAGCTCTTTCTCGGGAACCATCTCAGCCACCATGGTTCGGATAATTCCAACTGTAGAGTGTGAGCAAGTTTGCGGCTTCAACAGCGAAGGACTTACCATTGCCATTGCAAGCCCCTGCAAGTGCTCTTACCATGATTGCCATTGGTAGACTGGTAGACATGCCCCATAGTAAAGTGCATATCATGGTACATGTCAAGCCAAATAAGATGACCGGCTTCCGACCAAACATATCTGAAGCTCTTCCCCAGATGATTGCGGTGGAGCATTGTGATAATGAAAAGGCAGCAGATGTAATACCAGCCCATTTGGCAACCTTTTCTTCTTTGACCCCAAAACCCTCGATCATTTCAGGCTGTCATGTGATGTGAGTGGAGGTTGAAGTTGGTGAGGGTGAGGGTGAGGTAGTATACGTACCAGATATGGAAAGACCGAAGTCAAGGCTACGGGTTCAGCGAACCTGCATATTGCTATGAACCGTCAGTCAGGATGATTTCGAGGGTGTAGAAATTGTGTTGGAAGAGAATAAGGTATGGGGTTTTGGCTGGTTGCAACGTTCCGTAACACAGCAGTTGCGGGTGACGGATAACGACAATTCAACAGAAATGGGGGTGTTTGACAATGTATTTTTGAGACACCCTACACTGCCCTACAGTACTTGAATACCCATCCCCAGTTGCAAACCATCCCAAGCAGTGACAATGTTGCAGAGATGCATCAAGATCAAGATTCATCGTCGTTCCCTTTCAATCTGTTGTCCACCCTTGCCACTCAATACTGAACCTCACCCCAACTCGTCTCGATGGCGACCTGGAGAATCTTCACAACCTGCCTACTTCAATACTCACAGAAAAGTCTGCACCGCGTATCTTCAGAAGGGATGGAATTTTAAAAGAAACGTAAATAAGTCTTGACACTCACCAAGAATTGCCAGCTGCTTCGTAGGCAACTTAGCTGGTCCACGAGATTTCCTAGTCATCTTGGTGGCGGTAGTTGTACTTGAGGCAGAGCCTTCTTCTCCACTCCTAGGAACTTTGGATCTTGAATTTGATGTTTTCTAAACAACACATGGAGGGCCACAAGATCGTGTGGTAGACTGATGTTATTCGAGGAGGGGATGAAGCCTTACGAGAGGCAGGAAGAAGAAAGAGATGGTAAGGTATGTAGTCGTAGGTGTACGGAGGGAGGAGTCAGAAGAGAAGAAAGAGGTGGAATAGACACCGACTTTGCCTCAACGCGAGCTAGAAAAGAAAGAACATACGGTAGCCTTGATTGGCCAGTCTGACACTCACTCGCACATAGTAATCTGCGACACATGACAGGCAGGCAAGGCTATCAAATCTAATTGTCTTCTACTACCCAGTACAGTACTACCAAGGAGGCGGGGAAGGGCGTGAAAATCCAGAAAATACTGTTCCGTACAGGTGACAAGCTTTTAAAACGGCAAGTGGATACCGACACTAGAGTAGGAGACTCATCTGATTGGTTGCCTCTCGTCCTTCACTCCGCTATCGCTGCAGTCACGTGTCTATTAGTGCCCGGGCTGACAGCCGCTTCCTTCTTTTGGCTTGGCTTGGCTTGGCGTGGCGTGGCGGGGACTCGGGACGGGATGAGACAAACAATGATGCCCCACCTTTCACTCTCAATCACGTTATCTTCTTCCCCTCCTGCCTGCCTCTCCCTCCCACTCTCAAGCTATTCAGGTCTAACCACTACGAGCAACTCAAGAGTGGATCCCTGTCTTGTGTATTGTTGCTCTTGTACAGTTTCACTTCACTTCACTTCATTCCTTATTCATTGCCTAGATGTCGTGATCAGGTAAGCTAAGCTAGACAGACATCTTTGTTATAACTACTCGTCTCTACTCGTCTCCCGCTTCTCTACCTTCACTTCCATTGCTTCAATCGACTCTACATCCAGTCCACCTTGGATGGAAGATCGCTCTTCTCTTCTCCATCCCACCTACTAACGCCCGTCATGGCCAGAATCATTGATGAGAAGATGAATGAACGAACCCCTCTAATTGCAACTATTCACGTTGCCCCTCCTCGCCGACGATATACCCACAACATCGTCCGTCGATTCTGTACAATTGCATTAGGCTCTGCCCTCGTTGCTCTCGTCGTCCTCTTTCTCCTCCCCGTCGCTCTCCTACCTGGCCAGCGTCACCCAAAGCCACACCCAATTGGCCCACCGGACCAATCCGCCAACGCCCTCACATTTAAAGAGCTACAGGAAATACTATTAGAGACACCCAAGGAGCACAAGGCGCAGGAATGGAGTAAATACTACACGTCGGGACCCCATTTGGCTGGCAAGAATTACAGCCAGGTTACCTGGACCCAAGAGAGATGGCAGGAGTTTGGAATCAAGGCTGATATTGTGGCGTACGACACATACATCAACTATCCCCTCGGCCACCGATTGGCTCTGTATGAGAAGACGAAGAGCAAAGATGTCGGAGAGGTGGACTCGTGGAAGGTCAAATTCGAAGCAAGCTTAGAGGAGGATGTGTTGGAAGAAGACGAGACAACAAGTCTGGAGAACCGCATCCCCACCTTCCACGGATACTCCGCCAGCGGCAATGTCACGGCCCCGTACGTTTATGTCAACTACGGCACTTACCAAGATTTCGAGGATTTGATCAAAGCCAATATCAGCTTGCAGGGAAAGATTGCCGTTGCCAAATATGGTGGCATTTTCCGAGGATTAAAAGTCAAGCGTGCTCAAGACTTGGGAATGGTCGGGACTGTGATTTTTACTGATCCTGGTGATGATGGAGATAACACCGATGAGAACGGTGTGGATCTCTACCCCGAAGGACCAGGCAGAAATCCCAGCAGTGTTCAGCGAGGCAGTACACAGTTTCTAAGCGTAGCACCAGGAGATCCGTAAGTTCCTCCCCTCTGTTTCGTCCCTGCAAATAAATGCTGACCCTTTCAGTACCACACCTGGGTACCCCTCTAAACCCGGTGTACCCCGCCAACCCGTTGACAGCGCAATTCCCTCCATCCCATCTATCCCCATCTCGTATGTCGATGCAATCCCAATTCTGACCGCACTCAATGGTCATGGCCCCTCGCCCAAGACATTCAACAAATACTGGCAGCGCAATCTAGGGTTAAAGTATAAGGGAGTCGAATACAACGTTGGACCCTCCCCTGAAAATCTAGTCCTGAATCTCGTCAACGAGCAAGAATATGTCACCACACCACTCTGGAATGTCATTGGTGTTATCAATGGCACCTTGCTGGATGAAGTGATTGTTATTGGAAACCATCGCGATGCGTGGATTGCTGGTGGAGCCGGTGACCCCAACAGCGGATCAGCTGCTCTCAATGAAGTCATTCGATCATTCGGTGTCGCTCTCTCCAAAGGCTGGAAACCACTTCGCACCATCGTGTTTGCAAGCTGGGATGGCGAAGAGTATGGACTCATTGGATCAACCGAGTGGGTGGAGGAATACATCCCGTGGCTGACTCACGCAAACGTCGCCTATATCAACGTGGATGTAGCAACGACCGGTCCAAATTTTGGCGCTCAAGCCAGCCCGTTGCTAAACAAGGTCCTTAACGAGGTTGTACAGCTTGTGCAATCACCAAACCAGACCATCCCCGGCCAAACTGTCGGTGATGTTTGGGACGGTGAGATCAGAACCATGGGAAGTGGTAGCGATTTCACCGCCTTCCAGGACTTTGCCGGTATCCCATCCGTTGATTTCGGCTTTAAACCAGAAGAAGGTGCTGGAGATGCTGTCTACCATTACCATTCCAACTACGATTCTTACCACTGGATGAATACATACGGTGACCCCGGCTTCCATTACCACGTCACCGTAGCCAAACTATGGGCTCTCTTCACCGCGCAATTAGCAGAAGCACCAGTCATCCCACTCAATGCTACTGATTATGCGATTGCTTTGGATGGCTACATATCTAATGTGGAAATTAAACTTGATGCTGCAATCGTCGGCACGACCTCAGAAGACGAAGACGAGGAGGCACGCGCCCGCCCAACAATATTAGCCGCCACTGGCGACATTCACGCCCTAAAACTCTCCTTTAAGAAACTTCACAAAGCAGCCCACAAACTCCTCAAAGCAGCCGAAGCTCATGACGCCTGGGCCGCCGAGCTCGCAGAAGAAGCTGGTGAAGACTTGCCGTGGTGGAAGTGGCTATCTAAACTCAAGCTCATCTACAACATCCGGAAAGTTAATTCCAAGTACAAGTTCCTGGAGAGGAAGTTCTTGCACAAGGAAGGCTTGGATGGACGGCCGTGGTTCAAGCATGTGGTGTTCGCGCCGGGTCTTTGGACCGGGTATGCGGGGGCTGTGTTCCCGGGGCTGGTGGAGGCTATTGATGGGAAGGATTATGGGAATGCGGCGAAGTGGGTGGGGATTATTGAGGGGACGTTGAAGGATGCTGCGGGGAGCTTAAGGTGAATGCGAATTGATAGATGAGTTTGAACCGTTGGTATAGGCAATCCATTACCTTATTTGCTTTGTTACCTTATTTGCTTTGTGAATTCGTTTGCGTTTGCGCTGGTGCATAAAATTTGCGACTTTCTATTTGTCTCTTAATTGCTATGTGCAAGTGCATCGACCCCCTGCGTTTGGTTTGCATCGCTTATGAAAAGGGGGCAATCTGACAATCTTCCCTTCGCAATAACGGTATAAACCGAGAGAAATTTTTTAAAAGATATTTAAAGAGCCTTATTTCCTGCGTATTAAGCATGTCAGAGATGAACATCATCAGCATTTTACATCGCTTCGGTTATCAAAAATTCTTTGGAAGTAGGTACCTAGGTACCGTTCTTGATATTGTTTTGTGGGAAATATCTGTCATCCGCATTTGAAGATATATTCCTCGCACTTTAGTGTACTGTACCCTCTTATTATACTTTGAATGATACCTAGGCTAAGAATAAATGCCGCCGTAGCAACATCTTCCACTCACTTATCTCTATGATTTGGATTCAAAGCCGTTCGTGAATGCCAGTCGATCTGCGTATGCATCTCCTTGAAGGTTTCCAATAGGCGCGATTCCTTAGTTTGATGGTCTATTCGATCTGTGGACTTCCTCCGGCGCGTTCCTGATCCAGAGGTTTGGTGGGGGAACATTTAAGTAGAGGTTAGTATTCAGGCGCTGTCGCTTTCGGCAGATTTAAGGTTGGCTATTGATGTATTATCTTGTAGGGTGGGTAGACAGATAGATAGACTTTGCAAAGAAGGTTTATGTTATTTTAGTACTAGGGTCAATCATGCAATTTGTTTGTTTGCGTATATTAGCATAGGGTTGTATCTTGTCCGTGAATTGGACAACGTACGGCGTTATAGTTTGAATTCTTTTTGGTATTGAGAACTGCTAAATGGAAATAGAGTTACTGAGATCTTGGGCTTGACGTTAAGCTATGAATTTCATCTTACCATAATTCCGGAAAGGTCTAGCAGGCCAGTCGTCCTCGCGTTTTGGTTGAGTGCGCCTATAGCGCCTATAGCGCCTACGGGCCTATCATTGTTCATCTACCACAAGAGGGATTCCATAAGTGTTTAAGCCACTTCATCTACTGTTCTAGTATGTTATACTAAGTTCTTACTAGAAGTACGTACTGTTTTTCCACCTTGATAACATTCCCCGAATTAACGTAGCCTTTTGCTATAAGTTTATAGGACGTTTGTGTGGTTAAGTCGCAGAGCCTCAAACATTTTGCCCTCAAAAGTCCTAACAGCCGCCAAAATTTACTTGTTAGAGCGGATCAAATACCGCCCCGATAATATTACATCTGCACATCCCCTGCGAGCGCTTCACAAATCATGCCAGAAGCTGGGCGGTATGCTGGTGCAAAAAGTCGGCGAATCTGTAGCTCCCCTGGAGAGAGGCACCTTGCCTTGTATAGAAGTCGGTAGATCTGCAGGATCCCTGGAGAGAGGCGCTTTGTACTCATACTGCCTTCCTGTTTTCATTTGGGTGGCCGTCGAGAAATTCAATTTTACTTAGTATTCATTGAATAAAGACAAGTATAACCCTGGAATAGTATTTAAAGCCTTCCCAAACCCCATTGCCTAATTCTTATCTTCCATACCTTGGTAACAAAAACTTAGATTGTCGCCTATTTGCACACAGCTCTGTCTGCACAACTATCCTATTGCCTTGCGTAGTACCTTTATACGCTTTCTGGACACCTCGGGACTAAAGACCTCGGGAGACTAGAACTCGCGAATGCCAAGTTGGTCAAAGAATATATTCTTTTCCATCGACACCGGAGATGAGCGTACCATCATCGAGCATCTTCCAATCAACTCCGGCTCGTCCATCTATCATGCCTGTTCCGACAGCTTCGGGGTTGATAGCTCGAGGACCTGCTATATCATTGGCGTCTCGACCGCATCCAAATGTTAATACGCCACCAACTCCTACTGCGGCGGCGACACGTACTGCAGCCACAGAGGATATGACTTCAGATATAGATCTGTATGATAATCGATTTAATACTCCCCTCTTGCGGAATTTGTAGCTGACTATCTAATAACAGGGAGAACTTGAGCGGATTTGTCAAGATCACTATCGGCAGATACCAATATGAGATAATAGTGCCAGCCAGCATGCTCTTGTTCCACTCTGCATTCTTCCGGGCAGCATGTAACGAACGATGGCGAAGCGGCCGAGACGTAACTGTTCGACTCGAGGAAGAGGAGCCAGAGATTTTCGGGATACTCCTCACATGGATGTACACCGGATCCATTGAAAACTCGGCCTATTTCCCAAAGCTCAGAAATCACACTAGCGACGAAGAAAGAACAGCAACCCTGATGCCCAGATCAGACAGACTAGTTCGATGCTTCCTCCTCGGGCAATTCTTGCAAATCCACGCTTTCCAAAACGCAGTCGCGGACGCGCTGGTCGATACCAAGCACCGCACAACCCAAACAATCGACGGTAGTATCCATCCTGAGACATCCGAGTCCGGTCCAGGGGGCATCAAGCGTATCTGGGAGAATACTCTTCCCGGGTCGCCTTTGCGGAATATTATGTTGGACGAGTTGGTGGCGAATTGTGGCCTGAGTTCACCGCCGGTGAGCTTCGAGCCGCATTTTCCGTGTTTTACGGAGTACTTCTATGAGTTGTCGAGGCGTGCGATTAGGCTTGCTCGCGGGGGGGCTCGTCCTATGTATCCGTGGCTGAAGGATCCTTGTACTTACCACATCCATCCTGGAAAGCCGGCGGACTATTCCTGTACGGAGTTTTGAAAGGCGTCCGGGAAACAATCAACCTGAGGACAGGAGACATTAATCTAGAATACAATCTACAACCCATATCTGTCTGTTGCAGTTGATGCTATTGAAATCCCAATGATGATGCTTTATCTTAAAGTCTAAAACTTGATTATTTATCTGCTTTGATTAAGTTTTTTGTTTTTTAGCACGCTCATTCTATAATTTTGCAGGAAATCAGGGTTTTAGGAAACGCCAATTCAAAATCCAAGACATGTTTGTCCTACCTTGCTACTAAAGCTCTTTTCTCATAGGCTCATCTTCTCCTAACTGCCTCAAAAGTCTATGTGAATCGGCCTCTAGACAGGGGTCTTTACTATATCTCTATTCACATAGAGCCTACTAGCAGTGTGATTTGAGACTGAATGGTTCACACAGCAACTAGACGACGAGGTATATTGCTATATCTTCAAGCAGAAAAGAATTAACAACTTTCCCTTCTAACATCGAAACTCGCTGTTCTAGGGAAGCAAACATATCAACCCTCCTCCGCTACATGCCTTTAGCACCTCTCTATCGACACTTAGCAAGAGCCTCTCCTATTAGAAGTTAAGGTTCTACTTAAAAGCAATCAAAATGGAGTACTCTCAACCAGTTAGGGAACAGACGGTTGGAATGTTCACTGTGTAAGCTTTCCCTATATGTCAATACATCGTTTCCTTAGCTAATAGTTTCTCGCTTAGCACAGCTTTGCAGGAACAGGTCGAGGTTGTTGTTGGCCATGATGGAAACAAGGTATGGAACTTCAGGGCTACTAAAACTAGTTTTGCAGGCTTTATTAGATAAAACTAATTATTAAATACATTCAGGCAACATTTCCAGTAGCAAAGACGCTGCTCTGCTATGCTTCCGACTTTTTTGTCATAGCATTTAAAGAAGGAACTTGGCAGGAAGGACAGAATAAAAGGATTACACTTAAGGTACGCTGTCTTATCTTTTAAATATATAGGCTAAGGATATCTATATATCTTAATAACACTCTCCTTGAACCCTAAAGCGTCGAACCTCTATTAACATTTACATCTAGGAATTCGAACCAGAGATATTCGCCGTCTTCCTCGCCTGGGCATACACACCAGATCGCCACGATGCCCGGACAATCGCAGGACTAAATCAATACCCACCATCCGACATCGAAACCTCAGACGAACAGCAATGGTTCCTCACACAATGGATAAAGCTTGTGCGGTGCTGGGCCCTGGGAGAATTCCTACTAGCGCCCCATTTTCAAAACGCCATCGCCGACCTACTAGTATCGGCCTACCTTACACAACGGGAGGACAAATGCCTAGCAGCCGCAGAAGTCCTTGCAATCCGAGAGGTCTGGAGCAGCACACGAGCAGGTGCTGCTGTGCGGAGAATCACGATGGACGGACTTATCCTGGATCTTAATATTCCCCCAGGCGGAATAGGGGAGATATATGCTGGTGGCCATGATGAGTTTCTAACAGAGTTTATAGCTGATCTGTGTCAATTGAGTCTGCAGCATATAAGATTTGAAAAGAAGCCTGAAGCGTTGTCGTTAAATAACCTTTGCGATTATCATACACATGTACCTCGTATGCCTGCTGGGATGTGCTGTAATAGTTAGTTGCGGTGAAGGAGAGGATCTTACTTAAGAGAGAGAGACTTTGCTTGCGATAGAGCGCTGGCGACATTGGCAAGGTGCTGGAGTTGGGGTATTTGAGATCACCGTTTAGAGTCATTGTTTTTCACGTTGGTTATGGAACAGGTGTATCACAAGGGTCTGAAACGTCGCTACAGGCGCACAAAACCATGTAGATAGCTACATAATAGCGAATGTATAGGAAAGTCAATAAGATATTTCGCAATTCCTTAAACAGATTATATTCTTTAAAACCTATATTGGCAAGTGTAAGTTGTTCAAACATGCAGTGGTGCACCTCAACAATTGACCCATCCATGACAAGCTATCAAAACGCAGAAAGTCCATCCTTGTTAACAAGCTTCCCCACATCCGCATCCCTCTCACCATCCACAATACTCCTAATCAAAACTCCCCCCAGACTAGGATGCTTGGCCCCCATCGCTTTCGCCTTCTGCGTCAACTCCGGATCATTTCCCAGATTCGTAGCCAGAAACCCAGGCCCAACGCCAAAGACCTTAACACCATCCTCCTTCAACTTATGATTCCAATCCAACATTAGCATATTAAGCGCAGTCTTGCTACAGCGGTACCCGATTGTCTCAAAGTCAATGACCTTAGGCCAACCAGCTGTTGAGGAGGCGTGGGGAAGTACTTTTCAGCTGCCAGAGTAATTTGGGAGAGACCGGCTATAAAAAGAAGACGGGGATCAGAGGACAGGAGTAAGAGCGGCATGAAGGTCCAGGACATGACATTCGTGCCAGACACGTTGACGTTATAGGCTTTATTGAAGCAGTCTCGAAGTGAGATTTTACCGCTGATGAAAGCTGGGTCGAAACTGGCCCCTGTAAGATCTTAGCTGTGATGTCAGATATTGATGAAAGATGCATACCGGCATTATTCACAAGAGCATCAAGGTAGCCCGGGCTCTTCTTGACTTGCTCGAAGGCCTTTTCGATGGACTCGTCGCTCTCGAGATCGACTTGAAGCACTTCAACGGTGTTTTGGGATTCTGAAACTTCTTTCGTAAGGGAGTCGAGTGCCAGCTTGCCCTTTTCCACTGAGCGGCTGCCGAGAAGTATATGGTATGGCTTCTGGGACTGGTAGAATGCTTTGACAGCCTCATAGCCAATACCGTTGTTACCGCCAGTAACGAGAACGACCTTGCGGGTGGCCATGATTTTTATTAGTCGATAGATTTGTGTTTATTTGATTGGTTGTATTGCTGATGCTGAACTGGGAAAGCTTGCCAGCAACCTGGCTCGTTCTTCTTATAACATGTTTCTATAGAGATGACAAAGTGGTTGTACTATAGGTCGGAGATAAGTAGTAGGTAGTCCGGTCAAGCGGACTAACCCATTCCGGCGATACTCACGAGCAGACTAGAAGAGGCGCCAATACGATGCCACGAAGCACTTTAGCGATAAATAGGCAAAACCTTTATTATCCCAGTGCTATTATAGTAACGCGAGTAGCTGAAATATGTGGCGTTAATGCAAGTTAAAGCCGACTATATATACTCTGCTAATGATTTGACGGAATAAAGCTTGACAGGATGCCTAACTCCATAGAACCGCTTTTCAAAGGCTTGAATTTAGGTAGTGCACTGCTATATATTATACGACTCCTATGTATATAAGATTCAAACGATTTTATGTTAGTCATCATCTATGTTATCACTATTGTTATATCAAAACTCATTTTGAAGCAAAGAAATTTAAGATCCTAAACCATATAATAGAATTGGTGAGTGTTAAGCTATAGTTGATTTGTCTGCTAATAGACAATTCACTATAGTACTCCTATCTACGATCTACTTACCGTAACGAGGATTTCACTCTAGCTGACTAACAATTCATACTTTAGACTTTCGGTACCGAATTGAGTCCAGCCGATCAAAGAATATGAAAATTGCCCAACTTTATAGAAATGTGTTGGCTAAAAGATGTTTTATAAACGATCTATACTACTCTATCATAAGACACAATTGCAGCTGCTGTGTCAAAAGCATAAGTAGTAGTTATGATAAAAACTTGCAACAAAGCCAGAATCGGCCCGTAGAGCGAAAATGGTACAGTAACGTTGGCTGGAGTGTGATATTAGAAAATGCCATAGGAAATAAAGGTTCTAAAATCGCAAGGGCGTTTTATAAGCAGACATAATGCACTAAGATCATTATACAAAACACATATAGGAGAGATCTATATAAGGTTCTGAAATTCGAGCGCTTTGAATTACACTTAGTTGGGCATGGGATCGCAGACAGAGGAGAGCTTAGTTGACAGCGATGTTCATCGTTCTACAAGTTGAACAAATCGAAACTGCTTTATGCTAGCAACAAACTGAGAAATCGTGAGATATCTCGCTCCCTGGTGAGGGCCCAGAGATCTGTCCTAGCGGCTAAACATCTGTCTGTGTAATAAGCTTTTGTGCCGAGGTACATTTCAAGTAAAGTCCTCACCGCATCGGTTGCAAAGGCATCCACCTACCAAATGATCGTGCAATCGAATGGCGGGGGAGCAAAGGTTCATCTGAACAGCCTCAATCTGTGAAATGATTCAGTCATCAACATAGGGTAGGCTGTATTGATCACTGGTCATCTGATGAATCAAAGCCCCAACATCGAGCGCGCTGTAATATCTTGCAACGAGGAACTCCTCTCTGATGGTAGTTGACGCGGCTGAGGGATATGATGCCTGATGGAGACCTAACAACATATGCGAATATCTCATTGCGGACTTCTGGCGGAAGGAGTTCGAAAAAGGATTTCTTTAGGGTATTTTACTAGCGATATAGGCTCCCTATTATAAGTCATAATAAAGGTGCACTAAAACCTGGAGCTTCGATCTGGCTGCGTCCTGTCCCTCTGCGAACAGGCATAGCGAAGATATGATGATTGTAGTATTTGTTGTTTTGCTGCTTACTTTCATTCGCGTTGGCGATTATCTGTCAATACTCGAGTCCAGTACAGTACATCTCCTGACGCGTGAACCGCGCCCGCGCTAGGTACGCGTAGCTAAGCTGATAACATCATATAATGGTTTAAGCCTCACACTGTAATTATGTGGTATTTATACTTTTAGCCTAAAATATGCTACCCCTCTATTTATGACTAATCAACGCGTCCGCGTGCACCCTGTTGTTTTTTAGCTGAAAGTATCAAGACAAAATCATCAAGCATTAGCTCTGGTACACATTATTTGGCATATTTCTCTCTCTTTCAGACCCCTAGGACAATATCATGGACATCAGCCCATTTGGCCTTGCAAGAAATACTCTTCCACGCGTCCCGCTAATTCTCAAAACCGCTATACTTGCGTTCTTTGGGTGGTCACCTAACAGCTCTGTTCAAGATGCTGTCACTGAGGTTATTGCCGTCATGGCTCGTCCTGCCCTCGGTACCCCAGTATCTTTGTTGAAGTCTCAACAGCAGACGAAGACAGACTATGGCATATGGGGTCGCATGTGGGTGTCGAAATATACGATCCTGAACCCCGAGAAGAAGCCCGACAGCCACCTGGGCATCTGCGAAGTTCAAGACGCTCTGACTAAGGCTATCGAGTCTTTGGGAGATGGCTCTGACCATTACACACAGCCAAAGGCTGTTGATGTGGAAGCAGAATGGACAGGCTATCGTGGGGGAGTTTCCCACCTTGCAAGGTCCCCAGACATTTCAGAGAGAGATAAATATGAACAAATGATGAAGGAGGTTGAGCTAGACTCGCCTGTCATCCTCTACTTACATGGTGGTGCATTCTGGTAAGTCTGCCGTCTCTAACATGCTTCACTCCTCAACCATGCTTCAGTTTGATGGACCCCGCCACACATCGATGGACGACCTCTGGTCTTGCCCAGCAAACCCGCGGTCGATGTCTCTCGGTACGGTATCGACTTTCACCTCAGTATCCATTCCCATCAGCGCTCCTCGATTGCCTCATTGCATATCTCGCCCTACTTTGCCCACCGCCTGGATCCTTCCATGAACCCATTTCTCCCTCTCAGATCATCCTAGCAGGTGAATCATCTGGGGCAGGTCTAGCGGCATCGCTCCTCCAGATTCTACTCACTCTCCCTCGTATAGGGATATCACGTATACACTTCCACGACCGCCATGTAGACATTACAGCTCCATTAGCCGGTCTGGCTTTCACCTCGCCTTGGCTAGACATATCTCGCTCCCTACCCTCCGTAACACGAAACACCCGCTACGATATTATCGCGCCCCCGTCTGAAGACCGCACTATTCCTCATCCGAATTTCCCTCCCGATTCGGTCTGGCCAACCGTTCCTCCTCGAGTGGAGACATATTGTGAAGCGACGATGGTGGATCATCCACTCGTCAGTCCTTTGGCCACGCATAAATATCTTTGGGATGGAGCACCCCCTGTATACCTCTCCGTGGGGTGGGAAGGTATGCAGGATGAGGCAGAGATATTTGCACGAAGAGTATACGCGGCTGGTGGAACGGTGGGGTTTGACGGATACGAGGGAATGCCACACGGCTTCTCCATGATACCTTGGAACAAAGCTGGGAGATCTGCGTTTACGAATTGGGCCGCATTTTGTAAGCAGGCGGTTGGTGGAGGAATACAAAGAGTTGATTATGGAACATGGACTAATAAACATGGCGTCGTGAGGGCGGTGAGCTTGATGGATCTTGGCATGAGAAGACAGGGCGGAGTGCAAGTGCGGGATGAAGACCTTGACGATACCAAAGTCGATCAATACATGGCCATCCAGAGAGACTGGAGGGTGAAGTTGGAAGAGGAACTCAGGGTTGAGTGCGAAGTAATTACAAAGCTAACCACAAAGACTGTTCGAGCCCAAGAAGTTGCTCATTGGACAACAGCCAGGATGAGGCCTCGAAAAGGCCAATTGGCCCGATGAAACTACTTATACAACCTTGTATAAGGATCCAACAAGAATAATTCGATCAAGTTAAAAATGCCATAGGACCTGCCAGCTCATGATCCCCAGGTAGAAGCCCATTGAACCAACATATTAGCGACAATTGTTGGCCACGATCGAGGTCGAAATCTATACCCGCACCATTCTGTTTCGGTGTTGCCTATGACCCTACCTGAAGGGTGAGATAGAATATCAATTTCCTACATATATGAAGTGCATGGGGGGCATTGGTGGTACCATTTATTTCGCCGTGGTTTATAATGCCGATGCATGTTGTCCTGCCGCCGAATCTGCTACGAGTAGATTCTACCCGGCGAGCAAACGCGATCAATTGAGAGGTTGTGTGAATCTAAGAAGAGGTTCATGGACCGCTGGTGCCTAATCTATCCCTTCGCCTTTTAATTGGAAAATAAGAGCCGAGAGAATAAAGACGTGTATCATCGATGGTGTGACCTGGAAGGCTACATTGCGGCGGCTGGTTTTTTCCAGACAACATGGCCTGTGGATATTTTGCGCTGCTGTATAAGATTGAGGAAGGTATGTCTTTAAGGGCAATACCAGCTTCGGCATCGGGTCTGTTACCTAGCCGGCTTTCCTTGTATATGAGAGTACGAGGTGGATTTCTCGAGGCAGAACACTGAAACACAGACACGAAAATATTGTACCTCCCCACCAAGTTAAAATTAATAACATGTCATAGCAATTGACGTCTACTATCAAACATAACTCTTATGGTAAGGGTCATAGTAAACGAGTTGTTGGTGTTGATGCCTAGTACGGTAGGTGGAATTGCAAGTTGAAGATGAAAGAAAGACACGTCGGGATAGGAATCACCACTTTTAAGCAGTATATTTGATACGAAAGTTGTCAATGGATGCTGTTGATCATCAGGATTCTAGAGTTGTCACAAGTTATGGACGGGGTCTGGCTCTGGTCCACCCACTAGTATACCGCTGACGTGTTTAAACCACCTTGACAGGCTACAGTGCTACTGTAAATAGGCATTGATGTTCTTTTCACGATATTCTCATGTCTAGAAATCGTAACACCACCTCTGATTTACGAGTTATCTACCGCAATAACTACAATTCCTCTTTACTCCATGACCAAGACACTCCTGAATCTTACATCTCCATTCATCATATGATCAAAAGCCTTTTGCACCTCCTTCAGCGGGAACTTCTCCACCATACACCTGATTCCATGAAGCTTTGTGAACGCAATAGCCTCCTCACTATCCAGAGCATGACCACTGGGGAAGCCCGTCACGGACGCCATCTTTACGATCAGATCTGTTGAGTTGATCTCGATCGGTCCGCAAGGGGCGAGAACCAGCAGCTTTCCACCAGGGGCAAGCCCTCCGGTCAAAGGACCGATGGCTTTCGGGTTTGGCGCAGTGCATACAATGAGCGCAGCACCACCCAGCTCCATCAGCTTCTTGCACGGATCGTCTTTTGATGAATCGATGTACTCATGTGCACCGAGCTTCTTTGCAAAATCTCGCTTTTTGTCTCCAGAAGACAAAGCTGCGACTTTATAGCCCATCTTATTCGCATACTGCACTGCCAAGTGTCCCAATCCGCCGAGTCCTTGGACGGCGACCAATTCGCCGGGTGTGATTTTGAGTTTCCGAATGGAGTTGAAGACTGTGATGCCTGCGCAGAGGATTGGGGCGTATTCAACTGGGTCTACGTCGGTGGGGACCTTGACGACAGCTTCTGTTCGAAGGAGTACGTATTCTGCGTATCCGCCATCCTGTGTAACACCGTTCGCGGCCGCGTTTTGGCACATCTGGAATTCGCCTCGCTGGCATTGCTTGCAGTATCCATCGTGTCCTCCTGTTGAGAATGGAATTAGCACTGCCTCTAGAAAAGCTTTACAGGTGTGGATCAATCATGGAAGAGCAATCCAGAGAAGAGGCTGGAGAAACATGGCTTATAATTACTAAGACAGGAGATGAATGAAAGGCTTACCATGCCATGGCCCTCCAACTCTATCGCCGACCTTCCACCTCTTCTCTCCGTCACCAACGGCTGCAACATTCCCAATAATCTCATGGCCAGGTACAATGGGGAAGCTGTTGCCAAATACACCAGCTTGCACGCCTGCGTCCGAGTGGCAGACACCGACTGCGATGACCTTGACAAGAACCTGGCCTGGGCCAGGTTCTTTCAGATCGACGTCTTTGAGTGTGAAGGGCGCATTGGCTTTCTCGAAGACGGCTGCCTTGTAAGTCTTTGGGAGTGGGGCCATGTTTGCAATTGATATCTGCACAGAGGACTTGAGAGTTGTAGGTAAATTCGTGATAGTATTTATATGTCGAAAAATATTTAATTGGTCGTGTTTAGTTGGATTGACTAGAGCTGATGTTCGTGGATAGAAAGAAGCAAGGAGCGAGAGTTTAATACCTAGCATTCCTTCCTTACCTTATCTTTCATCCCTCCACATACTTATAAGCACAAGTTATTCATGATGTAACTATAGCGGGACTATCTTTATCTCCGTAAAGCTTTCTGTCGTACTTAAAGAAATCAGGAGATATCTCCGATTCCTGGTCGCTGTTACTCGGTGCAATTTAAGTCCGATTCATGAAAGTAAAGTGGAAATTTATAGTTTTCTCTAATAAAAACCGTTTGACTTACCTCTAAAACTTCTTATAAAATAGATAATATAAGAATAAGGTAATACGCTAAATTTTCTAGTTTTTCTAAATAATCCAATCAGATGATTATATTGGAAATAAAAGATGAAATTGCTAGATTTTAATAATATAGTAAAGTTTAGATAAGGAAAAAATTTATAACTATAAGTTACTAGCAGCTAAGCTTATAATGTGATTTTTATCTATATAAAAAGATAATTTCACTTATTATAAAGATATTATCCTTATAAAGCTTTCTTTATATAGTGCATATAAAGAAGTTATAATATTTATAATATTAAGCTTTTTTAGTATGTTTTAGTCGGACCTTACAAGGACCTTACAAGTACCCTGCGCCGTGAATAGTGGGCTACTTGCTAGGGCATCCAGCCATTCAGTTCTATAGGATTCTATGTTAGATGGAGCAAACCCACAATTTAACATTTTTTTAGGGGGGGGAGAGTAAGATATCGCACCGAGTACGAGTATAGTAGTGATATCATTGATCTCAAATATATTTCAATGATCTCATCTCTTTATATTGCGGGTCGGGCCTCTAGCAGCACATGAAAGCGGTGTCTTACGGCATTATCCTTTCCACGTGAGTGCAAAACGGTCCCTATATTGTCAAGAGCTCTTTAGTAAAAGAAAGCGATAATAGAAAACCATTCAGTTTTAGCCCCAACCGTTTCTTCTTACGTCTAGATGCTTTTTAGGGGTACTTATTTCAGAGGGAACTGGTGATTAAGCGAACTCTACATCATAGCCTAACAAATTCCGCCTACCTCCGCCTGTGCATTCCAACAACGTTTCCTTACGAGTTGCTAGAGCGCACTTGTTATACAACCTGTATATAAGTAACGGTTGCTCTAGAATCTCTTCCCTCTCTACGTTTGTCTATTACTGGAATATAAGACCTTGATCTGCACTCGGCTAACACCTTTGCTGGATAAGTTTCCGCCACAATGGCGTGTAGTGGCATGCGGCTTAAACCTTACAGCTTGTCCGATAAGGTTCGACTTGGCACTTTTATTCACAGATCGGCATGCTTAAGCTACGGCTCTACCTGACTAAGGCTGCCCTGGAATTGTTTCTTGCATATTTGAAAGTTAATGATAATTAGGAATTGAGGTCTCAAGTCTAATATATAACTAGAGACCTGGATGGATAGAAGTGGGTCTAGGGGTCTAGAAAGTCTAGAAGCATAGAAATAATAAGGTGGACATGTCACATAAGGTAACCTGCTCAAGGTGCGGTGATTCTCTCATCGGAAATTATTTCCTATTACGTAATAAACTTTGCAAGTTGATATGCAATCGATTTGATTGCATAACCTTCTCTCCTATATAGAAATTACCCACTTGACTTATTCCTCTCTTGTCTACGCTTCTAGAAGCGATTTTTCATATCTCATTTCTTTATTTAAGTCTATTAGAAGTCTAAACCCCGGGACGAAGGACTCCTCCAGACTTCTACTTTTGCCTCTGCTAATGTCAATAGCTTATAGCATTTAGCAGCTACCAAATTCATGTTTGGTGTAAGGGTGGTTCTAAGGGGATCTGAAGGGGTATAATCTAGACATAATCCGGCGCATCTAGGTTCTGTTTACCAAAGAGGGTCTGAGCGAGTGAGAAGATTTATAATCATTCAGTGTTACACCTCTGTATCCATTTCTTTTTATGTGCTTTAGAGTCTAGTAGCTGTAAACATGAAAGTTCTAGAAGTACAATGACCTTGATGCCTCCTATAAAAACCTGATATTTAGTATTCTACCCTCACTTCGTTTATCACCTGCTCACTTCTCGCCTATAAGATATTCTTTCTGTGGTCTCTGCTTCTTGGTACTCCGTATAATGGTTTCCTATCTTGTAAAGCTCGCTGCATTAGCAGCTGTGATTGCCCCTGTTTTTGCAACACCCGTTCCCAACGGTGGACACCTCAAGATCCGCAATAACGATGCCACCGATGTTATTCCAGACAGCTACATCGTTGTTTACAAGAACGATATCGACGATGAGACGATCGAATCACACCAGAACTCCATCGGTTCGATGCTGTCTAGGCGTGATAGTCAAGGTGTTGGAGCCACCTACACCATGGAGCTGTTGAAAGGATACCAGATCAATGCCGATTCAGGAACTATGGATAAGATCGGCGCAAAACCCGAAGTCGATTATATTCAGAAAGATAGAAAAGTGTACGCCAACGACCTTACCA
Organism: Lachnellula subtilissima; assembly: GCA_007821545.1. Taxonomy (NCBI): domain Eukaryota; kingdom Fungi; phylum Ascomycota; class Leotiomycetes; order Helotiales; family Lachnaceae; genus Lachnellula; species Lachnellula subtilissima. Next base: position 46,983 of record QGMJ01000031.1, on the reverse strand, counting down.
CTCAAGCTGGAGCACCCTGGGGTCTTGGCCGTATATCCCACAGAAACAAAGGAAACCTCAGCTACATTTATGACACAACGGCCGGTAGCGGTGCAAGTGTCTATGTTGTTGACACGGGGATTTATACCGGTCACTCAGAGTTCGGCGGCCGTGCCTCCATGGGTGCCAACTTTGTCACCGGATCTGCTGTAAGCTATTACTGCTGAAGAGCACTACACCTTAAAACTGGCTAATCATTCACAAGAAGTAGAACACCGACGAGCATGGACATGGAACGCACTGTGCTGCAACTATTGCAGGAACCAGATACGGGGTCGCCAAGTCTGCAAACGTCGTTGGCGTGAAGGTTCTGGGCAAGGATGGAGCAGGGTCTACCTCTGATGTTATTTCCGGCGTCCAGTGGGTTGGTGCAAACCACGCTGCAAACGCTGTACTCACCATGTCTCTCGGTGAAACCTTCGATTCTGCAGTCAACTCAGCCGTCAAGTAAGACATGTTCTTTCTTTCCCACTTAACGTGTCTCAGGAGTCTGCAGATACCTTCCGAGCATAGCTTTAAAACCGTCTTTGGCCTCATGAATGAGTATGAGAAAAGAAAGCTAATAGTTCTTTGTAGGAGCACATATAACCTTGGAGTCACTGTTGTCGTTGCTGCCGGTAATTCCGCCACAGACGTTTCCGAGTTCTCCCCAGCTTCCGAACCGACTGCTATCACAGTCGGTGCGATCGATTCCGACGATGCACGCGCATCTTTCTCCAACTTTGGCAGTCTCGTCGATATCTTCAGTCCAGGTGTGAACATTCTCTCTGCATGGATTGGAAACCCCGATGCTACCCAAATGATGTCTGGTACGAGCATGGCTGCTCCCTACATCGCCGGTCTCGCTGCCTACCTGATCATTCTTGAGAGTATCACTACCCCAGCAGGTGTTGCATCCCGTATTCAGGCCTTGGCAACCTCTGGTAAGATTACCCAGGCTGAGAGCACGAACAACCTGATCGGCTACAACGGTGACAGTACGTAAGCTAGGGCTTATAGGAATTGGTCCTTGGTCATAGAGGGATGATGCTAAGAAATGGTATGTGTCGTGTAAGAAGACGTAAGGGGGGCCAACGCCGCTAGTGACATCTTTTTGAATTAATATAATAAGAGTATAGAATAGAAGAGGGCTTAAAGCTAGTGTAAAGAGGATAAGTTATATATTATAATTAATATGTTAAGAAGAGGATATACCCGAATAGCCGAAGACCAGTTTTATGGTAAGTTATGCTTACTGTATGTCGGCAGTCAGTTCCAACACATCTATAGTTAGTATCCTGTGACGTGAAATGCTTATGACAATGTGGAAGAAAATTGCCAGACACTAGGCTTGTTTATAAACTTTCTTTAGCTTTATAGTGTTTTTGTTTATATACCTCAATGGTTAGAGCAAAATATTATACAGCATGTTTTACCTTTTATCAGTGCTTAGGTACTTATGCATCGCAGCATCGTTTTGTTAAGCTAGCGAGTTTTGTCTCGCTACCCCTTCCTTACCCCTGAGCTCCGGCAATGGTTACGATGTCACCCACTGCACACAGTGCATACAACCATATAAGACCCGATCTATGTTGGTATTCTTCCGCTCCTTCGGAGTGATTCCCAGCTGCAATATAGTAGTCATCCTGAAATCTGCTCTTTTCAAGGTCAGGGCCAATTAGAAACCTAACTTGTAGGTAAATCTTCCGAATCAGCGCTCAAGACGGTGTAAATTCGTGCAAAATACATATGACCTAGATTTGTTCCTTTGTTTACTCCCACGGGACATTCTCCATGCTTCTCCTAACTCTTCCCCTTATTTTATCTCCAACTCACTAATAGCCATCCCCCCACCCCTCCCCCTATTCGCAAAACCCTCCACATTGTTCCACAAATGCTCCTCTACACTTTCTACATTTAAGCCTTCAACTACACTATCAGCTCTCCAGCCTCTACCATATCTATTCGGAGCGAGTATAGAAATGCAATAAAGCAAGGATGCCTAGCTGTATGTGCGACTATGCATGAGACTCACGAGCCTTAAGACACACACTCCAAAACGCCCTATAAATTCTCATTCCCCATATCACCCACATGTTCCACCGCATATATTTTTAACTCTATTCTATCCCATCTATCTACCCTATCAAGTTCACCTCTTCAATAATACATAGGAGAGAAGGGAAAAGGTCGTTCGGAAATGACATCTAGTGCGCTTAGCCATTGGCTTGTACACCATTTCATAACAATTTACACCGTTCTGAAAAGGCTCGAGCCTATTTCGTACTACCTTGGTTATAGGTGACAAGAGGCCGATCGTGTGGTAATAATAGGGTGATGCCCGATGTATGCGGTGCAAACAGATTATATTCCAATTCCTACAATCATACATTATCTATAAAGAGCCGACATTGATACAACAAAATACAGCGTCAGGTATAATAATCTATGAACTCATAATGTGGGATTACAGCTCCCGGATAAGCCTCATGAAGGTGCCACCCAGAAGCAAACCTAGCATAAAAAAAGCGCGACAGCCGCACACATGAAGCTAACACCTACAATCTCCACCTTGGTAGTTTTCTTCAAGCTTCCTTTCGCTTGCATCTGTTGTTCATAGTCAGCATTGCTCAGTATGGCAAATTTGGGAGTTGACATATTGTGCCCCATGAGTTGATGCGTTCTTGAGGAAGGTGGCTTACCTGCGTGGGTAACACCGTGTCCGTGATAACTCGATGAGTTGTCATTTCCGTCGGCAAACTTGAGGTTTTCCCAGACGGGGTGGTCGTGATAGAATGTTGAGGAGAAACAGAACTGTAGCTCGAAAGGCTCCTACTAGCGACAGCACATATCCCCTTCAGCGCAGTAACCGAAGCGTATTGAGCAGGTGCCTGCGTCTTCGCGACCTGACAGCACGATGAAACAATGTTGTCAAAAGGACCAGATGGCGCACAGAGGCATCTAGCCTTTTCGCTTGGTTGCAAGTCCTTGAACCCCGGAGTCTGATTTGCGCAAGTGTTCACTAGGGCGTTCATTACACCGCATGGCCCGCCACTATACCCAGGTAAACTGCTATTCAGACCTCCAGTCGTAGCAAGTGCTGATGTGCTAGCAGGCTGAGCGCTCGTTGCCACATTCCCGATATCCGTACAAAAGTCTTCGAGGTTTTGCAGAGCCGGATACGCAAAGGCGGATGCAGTGGACGCAAAGTCGGCGCAATTTTTTCACAGCGGCGTCGAAAACATTGGGCGCCCAAAGTGTCCTAGAGTAACAGAGACAATATGCCTGTGAGGTGGCGGGAAGGGCTTGGAAGGACGGCGTCAGAGAGTTGCACATTGCGAGTGCCTGACCAACGAGTTCGCAGGTGGGGTTGTTCGTGAGAGAGGGAGGGAGAGTCGGTTCTGGTGGGGTGTTATTGAGGAGGTGAGCGGCGTGTAAGATGTGAGGATTCGTCGCGAGACATAGTAGCAGGGAAAACCGCATGCTGGATGTTTGTACAAGTACTTTTTGTAGTGTTTCTGTGATGTTGTGGGGCAAGGCTTGATGTTGAAGGTGATAGAAAGTGATTGTATATTGCTTTACTTAAGGATTAGTATTTATGCTTTGTGAAAGGAAGGAGCTTTGCTGGTGGGGAGACGTAAAGTCCATCCCCTCATCCTTGTGGCGTCTGCAAGATGAAGCTACATAGGAAGCTGCGACTAATGAGCACCAGGACGTAAGTATAGTTCAACATATAATAAAGGAAATGTACGTGCCACGTTTTCATTACACCTGTTCATTCATCAAACAATGGGCTTAAGGGTAGAGGCATTTGATTCATTATAATATCTCTAGTAATCTCCTATCCACCCCTATCACTACTCCATTCCATGCCATCCCGGACCCGACAGGTATATACACGAACAAATATAAATGCATAATGTAACCCTTTGCTTCCTTCACTCAAATCTTATCTTACGCCATAGCCATGCACGGATCCCATAAACAAAAACACCCCCATTGTATCCATCATGCATGCGATCATCATTCAGTTCGGTAAAACTTCTTATACAACAAATGTAAGAACAAATTAACATTAAGCCTCATACCCCCTTCGAATAAGTCCATGTATTGGTGATTTGCGAATTGCGCAGCCAACAAGCTATCCATGGGTACCTGGGCGCTGGCGCCGGGAATCTGGATGCTGCCTTTGCTACCCTCGATGAAGAAGACGCCGACCTCGTCGCAAGAGATAGTAAGGTTGGTCTTGTCCCATTCGCGTTCGCTATGGCCCTTCCATGAGACTAGTACACCTTTGTCACACAGTGTTCTCGCAGAGTATTTGAAGGAGCCGAATTTGGGCTTTCGGCCTGAGCGCTCGAGTTCTCGTTCGTGATTGTATTGTTTGGTAAAGGGCATGAGGAAGCGTTTTTTGCTACAGAATTATTAGTATGTGTTGCATGTGTGAGATCAAGATGGACTTACCCTTTCTTCTGCAGAGTCATCATGGCTTGCTCGATGTAGTTATCGTAGCTTTTCCTCTGAGATTCTAGCCATTCTGCCTTCTCGCTCAAGTTACCCAATGTAAGGCGAACACCCTCCAGTTCTCTTTGTCGTTGTACTCGTCTTCGGCTCTTCGTTCGAATATCAAGTGCGATGGCGTTCAGAATGTCTTGATAGAAGTTATGCCGCGAAATTCGGCCGAATTGTTCGAGTCTCATGATGTTTTCCAAGGCTGTTCGCTTCAGTTCTTTGTACGACATTGATTTGATGTCTACTAAGGTAGTTGCATCCGAGTATGCGCCACGAGTCTTGCTACCCGCGGCAAACTCTTCTCGAAGCAAGTCGTGCCATTTCTGATTGTCTTCGCGTGTGATTGGACGGACAAGAATCTCCATGAGATTAGGGCCAGATTGAATGCGGATGATGTACAAAATGCATCGTTTGGTTTCCATAAATAGAGCCTTGACCTCTGCTTCGGGATCTTCAATGTCGTGCAGCTTGGGATTGAGAGTCATTTGAATTTCTCCAGATGCCACACCTGTCATCTCGGTCTCATTGTTCTTTGCACTACCAAGCTCTTGAACGATTTCTCGAAGCATATCATCCCTGTTTGGGCAAATGTAAGGGAGGTCTCCTGCGATAAGGGTGTGAATAGAGAAGATGTCGCCCATCTTGATGTATAGAGTTGGTTTCGACTTGGCGTACAAATCATTGAATTCGTCAATATCGAATGTGCTTTCCGCGTCTGGAACCGATAAAATATTAGAGAAAATGAGACGCATTCGCTCAATTGCATCTCCGACGTAAGCGTTCAGAGGTTGTAGATAGATGTTCTCGCCGCCAAACAATCGCCCGGACGCGACCTGACCCAGTACCTTTGCAACTTCGCTGAGATTGCGCTTCTGGAGTGGCGTGAGCTGCCTTTCAATGACACCCATTGACTCGGGAGCTGTCAAGGCGGGTTGAAGATAGAATTTCCAGAGCCAATTGCCAACCATTTGAAGTAGCCGGTCTTCAGGTTCTCGTGGGAAATGTTGGCACAGGGCATCCATCGTTTCTCGACAGATGAATCGAATGCCATAAGGCATCTTGGGCAACAAAGCTTCTAGAGCTAATAGGAATTGATCTGAAATCTCACGAAGGTCTCGCAAGTGATCGATGAACATGTCACGAGTTTCTGGATCCTTGATTGCAGATTCTCGGGGGATGTCCAGCGGCCGCTGGCTGGGTCGTCCGGTCCGAAGCTCTTCGTTATTGATTGCGGAGCGGTAAATCTGCATGGGATCACTCTCAAGATCAAGCGCTGGATCTTCGATGATGTTTGATTGAATGAGGGGGCCCAAAAGCTCGCGAAGAAACTTCCTGTCCCGAGGCGACCGGGTATAGTTCGATAGGAGTTTCGACCAGAAATAATTCCCTCGAGAATATTCCTGGATCGAATTCACTCCGTCCACTTCCTCCTTGACTGATCGAGCAATGAGTTTCAGGAGATAGTACTCTTCTCGTCGCTTTTGCGCATACCCAAAGAGTCTCATGGTTAGAGTTTCGATCTGCTTGCAGTCCTTCTCGGATGTCCCTTGCTCCCGAACTCTCTTGAAAAGCCGAGCAAGGTATTGTGGCTGGGTTTGAAGGGTGAAGAAGAGCTGCTGGTAGGACTCTAATTTCTTTCGCGAGTTCTTATTCAAAGCTTTGAGGTCGAAATGGTTTCCGGAAGCCATCGAAGTATTAACGAGAAGATTCCCAGAGTGACCACCAAAGTTTCTCTGATGCTTGACAACTTCATCTAGTGTGATCTTGTTCTTGACTAGAAGAGCAATTTTGATGTCGAGCTGGTCAATATATTGTTCGGCCATCTCATTTTGCCGTACTTGCTGAACGACCGTCTTCCGCATGCGCTCGAATTCAATCTCTTCGTTGAAGTCGAAATCGCTGTCATTGAGGAGATGCACGAAATTCTTAACGGTATTGACCGGAGGGTTCTTCCCAGTCGTCAAACTCTTGTACGCTTCTCCTTGCAATCGACCTCGAACGAAGCTTTGGATCTTCACAACCTTTTTCCATGTTCTCCTTGAAGAAACGCTTCTTCTCGGCAAATTTGGCTCTGACTAGTAGTGCTCTCGCTGCTGCTTGGACCTCGATGATGGATTCTTCTTCGGCCTCCAACTCACCAAGCAACATGCCGATGTCGTTTCTGAGAAGAACGCCACGGCTCCAGGACTGCAACTCAATAATTTCGGCTGAGTGGGATTCGAGCTCATCGAGAAGTGCTCCTATCTGCTGACGCTGCAAGCATCCTCTGGCAAAAGCTTGGACTTTTGAGATTTGCGGTGTCTCGTTCTCAAGTGCTTCAAGGTCATCAGCGATGCTGCCTCGCAGTAGCATTCCTCTAATTCGAGTCTGAACCTCCACTATTGACGGTTGTTGGGCCTCCAGTGACGAGAGAGTCAATGCCACTTGTTGGCGCACTGCATATGCGCGGATGAACGCTTGCAAAGACGTTATCTCAGCGCGATGGGCTGTCAGTTCCTCTTTCGTCGACCGAATCTGGTCGCGGACGGCCTTTCCTCTCGACATAGCTTGAAGAGCACTCCAAATCGGTGTTGATGATTGGAGAGCCTCTCTCTGCCAAGAGATCTGATTTCTGGTCAGCATGGCTCTTATGGAAGCCTGTATCGCATTGATTGAACTCTCTTCACGGCAAAGCTCTCTGTGGTGGTCATCGACAAGGTTTCTGAGCAACATGCCTCGAATGGCGGCTTGCAGATCCTTGACTGGCCCGGCTAAAGTCTTCGTCTCTTTCTTCTGGTTTGCTAAAGCTCGGCGGGAAAGGAAGCCTCGAATGTTGGCTTGTACTTCTCGAATTCCTACCTCTTCATGTCGCAACTGAGATCTCGTCATGCGTACCTCGTCTCTGGCCTTGTTGGCCCTGATTAGATTCTGCAACTTCAAAATATCGCCTTCTCTACTTTTCCAAAACGATTCCCGATTTTGCTGCCGTTGTCGTGCTAAATATCCTCGAATACCGCTCTGCAGGTTCACCGCAAATCTTCGCATGTTTAGACGGTATTCATAAATCTGCCGTGAAAAGTCGCCCCTAATCCGCGATTGTAGGTCGACTACCATATCCTCGGAGTCCCAGAGGTCTTGCATTATGTCACCACATCGCATGCGAGCAGATGCACCTCGGATTTGAGCTTGAAGGTCGATGATCGCCATCTCATTCTCCCCTAATACTCGGTCGATACGATCCTCTTCGCTCTCCACTGGTTCCGGTTCAGGCTCTGGCTCCGGCTCTAAACCAAAGCTCGCTCCCATATTTCCAAAACTAGGCATGCTGACGCCGGCCTTATCCAGCCCCTTTTGCATAGTTTCCAATTCATGGTCTTCAAACTCAAGCTGTCCAACGAGATTGCCAATCTGGAAATCCACGATGCCCCGTCGGAAAAGTGCGAAGCTCAGCGCGTGAATACAGTAGATGACCTTCGGTATGTTCTTCTTTTCATATAAATCGACCAATTCAAACCGAAAGTTTTCTGGAAGCTCCACCTCAGCAACAAGTCGAAAGAAGATTGCGATGTTGTCCGAATGTCGAAATTGTAACTTTGGAGACCGGAATATACGTAGACGGCGCTCGGGATACAAGGCATCGACAACTTCTGCAAGAGTCACACCATCTCGCAAAGCCTCCTCCAGCTGAACAATCGGAGGTATTTCTCGCTTCAAAATGTCTTCCATCCATTCTTTCGCTTCACCAATGTGACACAAATATTCGTATGCCTGTAAAAATTGACGTTGTTTGTCCATCCAATTCCGCCCATTAGTTTTGTCTCCTCCACTTCGCTGTAATTTCCTCCGTCCGTGAAGACCAACAACTTCTTGCGCCGGAGATGTGATGCTGAAACTATCAGAGGACCCATTTTCTGCGAACTTGGACAGTGTGCGTAGCTGGCTGGTCGAGGATTTCTGGAGACTTTGCAAATCCGGCGCGGCAAAGGGACTGTGGCTGTGTTGCATGGTCTGACCCCTCCTGCGGCTGATCGAGTCTGCGCGAGTTAGGAGCATGGAATTTGGTCTGATGGGAGATAGCCGTGTATTCGTCGTTTCGCCATAGTCTGTGTATGCCGAACTACTCGTATCGATGGTATGTCCACGCGAAGGATACCCCACGTCCATGCTTTGCCCGCGCGTATGGTAGCCATTTCTTTCCGGGGGTGTTGCGGCAGGCGGTTGGGGTAGAGGGCGAAGAGACTGGCGCACGTTCTTGTATGCGCTTTCCGGACTTGAGTCCAGATTCCCACGCTTGCCTGCCTTCTCAAACCCTGGAGATGCCATGCCTGTGGTCTCACTCAATCCCCTCTTATGGCCTGTGTAACCGCTCGATGTTGTTGAAGACAGAGTGCTTGTTCGGCTCAAATCAAATGCGCCGGATGAGGAGGAGTATCCCGACGAAGCAGTGGAGGCGTTGGAGGGTTGTCGCTTTGTAGGTGACAAGTAGTCGGCGGTTTGTGTTTGGCGGAGGGGATGTCGGTACGCCATGCCGACGTTGTATGTGAATTGTGTGTTGTGTTTATCGTCGCGGGATTTTCAAGTAGGACTGCGGTCTGCTATGTTACGATCATGGCCGCCTTTCCGGCCACACAAGAAAGATTCAGCGCAAACAGATGGGAGGATAAGGCAAGGCGGAGAAGAGTGCCTGTGGTATGGTTGGTTGGCTTGTTGATATTGACTTGAAGATTAGGCGCGCAGCGCTTGAAGCAAAAAAGCGAAGTTGAGAGAGGATGACGATGGATGTGAGTATGCAGCCACTGTAAATGGGTGATGAGGCGATGGAATATATTACAACAATACAATTCAACGAGGTTGGGGGTTTGGATTGGATGTGCATATATAACGCAGGGAGTAAATACGGTACAATACGGTAATGCAAGGCAGGTGAGGGGAGAAACAAGCGAAAAAAAACATACTTCCGTATGGTGGCTGGCTGGCACGGCAACGGCAACCACGAACAACATATCGGAGGACAAGGCGACATTTGATATCACGATTGATTTAGGATTATCATTACTATTCGGACTGCATTGGGAAATTAATCATGCATCTTTTATATGAACCTATTATTAATCTCTTAGCTCCTAGAATTTATATAATACTTGTATTTTGTTGTCACCCAAGTGTATTTTTATACAGTACTGGCTAGAGTATGAACTCACTTGGCAAAGAGTTTTGGTCGCGTCGGATAAATGTTACTCCTAGCCCGCTCCGCTCTCCGCTCCGTCCCCACCCCACCTCCAAAACTTTCCTCGATCAAATTTTCGACTTTTCTTTTTCTTCTTTTCCCTCTTGGGAGAAGGAAACTTCAACCCGTCGACCTTGACTTGACCTGCCACTTCATAATACGTCGTCGACTACACTCTCTCTATTCCAATCACCTTCTCCAACCTTTCTCAAAATGCCTCTCACCAACGGAGAAACAAAGTCTCACTTTGCCTTGGGGGGAAAAGATATCATGGACCACACCAAGGTAAATCTACCACAATTCTAGACACAGACACTTGGCGGGGAATAGCGCCTGCAGCCATCGGGCGCTCCATCATGGGCCAGCTTCTGTTACCCTGAACATCTTTTCGCGCATCCTGGGACATTATCGAACAGCCTTGCTGACCCGTCTCCAGGCTGTCGATGACCTCGCCCACTTCGAGAAGGGTGATGGGATGGACATCAACATGCTCATGGACTCTGAGAAGCACGGTGGCTTGACTTACAATGACTTCCTCGTCCTGCCAGCCCATATCGGCTTCGCCGCGTCGGAGGTCGCTCTTGATTCCCCTGTCACTAAGCGCATCTCTCTCAAGACTCCCTTTGTTTCCTCGCCCATGGACACCGTTACCGAACATGACATGGCTATCCATATGGCTCTACAGGGAGGTTTGGGTGTTATCCACCACAACTGCTCTGCTGATGAGCAAGCCGAGATGGTGCAGAAGGTCAAGCGGTATGAAAACGGCTTTATCCTCGATCCCATCGTCCTACACCGCAACACTACAATAGGAGAGGTGAAGGCCTTGAAGGAGCAGTGGGGTTTCGGTGGTTTCCCAGTTACTGGTAAGCATTCCCATTGATTGTCTCTTTCAAACACGCTTTTATGATTATCAAACTTTACAAATAACTTTCGTTCATCCGTATTGACCGCAAGGTCGTGGGGAAAAAATCTATGCTCTTTATGAACAAAAGTCAAAAACACATGTTGCATTTCGTCGGAATTAGGGATATATTCATCTGCTAATCCTACCTTGACAGAGAACGGCAAGCTTGGCTCCAAGCTCATCGGTATTGTGACAAACCGAGATATTCAATTCGAGGAGAATCTCAATCAGACCGTCTCTGCCGTCATGATTACCGATCTTATCACTGCTGTATCCGGAACCGACCTGCTGGAATGCAATAGCATTCTCGCCAAGTCCAAGAAGGGCAAGCTCCCAATCGTTGACTCGAATGGAAACCTCGTCTCCATGATTTCGCGCTCCGACTTGACTAAGAACATCCACTTCCCGCTCGCTTCCAAACTTCCCGACTCGAAGCAATTAATCTGCGCCGCTGCGATCGGAACACGACCAGAGGACAAGATCCGTCTGCAGAAGTTGGTTGATGCTGGCTTGGACATCGTCATCTTGGACAGCAGTCAGGGTGACAGCATTTACCAGATCGAAATGATCAAATATATCAAGGAGAAATACCCTGGTTTGGACGTCATCGGTGGAAATGTTGTTACCCGTGAGCAAGCTGCAAACCTCATCGTAGCTGGCGTCGACGGCCTCCGAATTGGTATGGGAAGCGGAAGCGCTTGTATCACACAGGAGGTTATGGCTGTTGGCCGTCCCCAAGCCACAGCTGTCCACAGCGTCAGCTCGTTCGCTGCCAGATATGGTGTTCCTTGCATAGCAGATGGAGGCATTCAGAACGTTGGCCATATCGTCAAAGGTCTTGCCCTGGGCGCTACAACAATCATGATGGGAGGTCTCTTGGCTGGTACTACCGAGTCTCCTGGTACATCCTTCCTCAGTCGGGAGGGTAAGCTTGTCAAGGCGTACCGAGGCATGGGAAGTATCGACGCTATGCAGGACAAGAAGGCTGGCGCCGGTGCGAAGGACAGTCAGAAGAGCAATGCTGGAACTGCACGCTACTTCTCTGAGGGAGACAGCGTCCTTGTAGCTCAGGGTGTGTCTGGAGCCGTTGCACACAGGTACGTGACATCCTCTTCCGCTCATATTCTACCCCTTCTCGCGCATCTACTAACTCGTTTCTCAGAGGATCGGTTACCAAGTTCGTGCCTTACCTAGCCGCGGGATTGAGACACTCTCTGCAGGATTGTGGCCAGAAATCTCTAAAGAACCTCCACGAAGCAGTCGCAAACGGCACTACAAGATTCCAAATCCGAACAGCAAGTGCGCAGCTGGAGGGTGGGGTCAATATGGAGAGCTACGAAAAGAAGCTCTATGCATAGTCATACAGCCACGTGACATGTACTTGCTTGGGGGTAACTAAAATGGCGGGTTGTTTGTGGGTTGGAGTTTGGCTAGGAGTTCTCTATCAATGTTCCCCTAAATAACTGGGATTTTTAGCCCTCGGAGAATTTAATGATGCGTCTCTTCTCCATTAATCTGACTCGTCCCCCTATCCGCTTCTTGGGTGATATTCAATAATACTTTTTGGAAACACGGTTCTCGTGCAACCTTGAATTTTACACCTCCCCTCTCCTGTAAATGATCTACTCCTTTATTTCTTCCTCTCTGCGTTCAAGAGCATCAAGCATTTCTTGGCCGCGAACTGGTGATCTGGAAACTCGCAGCAGCGGTGATTGGAGGGTACCAGATCTGCTTCTTAAGACTTGCAATTGACACAAATCTAATCCCTGACGACCCATATAGTTCTGTCGCAAATTAAAAGCTAAAAATATAGTAAAGATAGAACTATATTGATTATCCTTCTATTGATCTGGCTAATACTATCAACTCTACCAAGTACATTCATTCCCCTGCAAGTATCACGGTCAAATACAGTACCTAGCTGGTGCAAGGGTCCGGATCCCTAGCGATCGCCTTGTATGTCGTGCATGTCCTTTAGATCCTGTCGCCTCTTATAGCAGCTAATCGGCAGTCCCCCCTATCTTTCTTATCCTGAGAATTCCTTTATACTTTTTTGAAACAATTAAAACTCTTTAGTTCCAATCCATCCCTAAACTGCAAACTCCTGGCAAAGATTTGTTCGTAGTGATAAGTTCAATGCTATATCAATAGATATTCGAGAGAGTGAACGCAAAGTATACTTCCGCAAGGCATTGTCTTGAGAAGGCACAGCTTCTGGGGCGAACTACAGGATCATTCAGAAGAACAGTTCAAAGGCCTAGAACCCTAAATGCCATTAGCCTAAAGGTAAAATAACAGTGGTACATGTAGAATCCCCGAGTTTCTGGTTCACTTCCATAGTTCTAGCTATGAATTACCTAATATATCCCAAATCAATCCTCATCATCATTGTTGGGATATTAACTACGCATCTGGACAAACGTAATTGAACGACCTCAACCCTTTGAGCAAATTCCCTGTGGAATCTCGAGGTGCGTTGCATTTCATCTGACTAGCGCCATGCATATATCCAGCCCAGTCTTTATCATTGCATCCAACTTGCGTGTAAAAGTTCAATTGGCAGTTACCCAGATTTCCGGCGATGCTGAAGCTAGCCCCATTTCCTTCCAAATCATCGTTGTTACCGTCACCGCCAAGTCCAGAGGGGCAAAGTTTGGGGTACTCAAAATCGACTCTGGGGATGACGATATCTCCTTCGGCCCCACCGCCATGGCACCCCTGATCCCCTTTGCCGGTTTGGTCTTGCGGGCCCGTGGCATAAAAGCTGATGGAGGTGATGTCCGAAACTGGAGCTTTGGTAGGTGGAAATGAGAAGACGGGTGTGTTGCCATTGGGGTACTTTGACATCAAAGCCTTGATGGCATCAGGGTATTTGCTTTGGTCTAAGAATTCGGAAAACCATGGTTTCTCTGGCTCGAGCAATCTGCCTGCGGTGAGAGTAAGGAGTATGGACAAGACGACGAGAACTCTTTCGAACATGGTGCTAGTGTTGACTGAAATTTCTGGGAGGTAAAGTCAGCCTAGAACAAAAAGGGAAAATGTAACGTAGGGCTTAAAATACAGTATCATACTTGAAAAGGCAGGGCTCGATGACAAGACAGATTACTGCAAATGAAGCTTGACTTGGATCAAAATTCTAAGTAGTACCATCAATAATCTCTGGGTCGAGAGAGAGATATATGTGTGATGATCGTTTGCCATCCCGTAGTAGATCAAGTACGCCTCTTGATACTGCCTCGAATCACTTAAAACATTGAGGGGGGCTAATAAGAGTCATTGCACATGGTTTTCAGGACGGCAAGAGAATCCTCTATACAGAATCCTTATGGGTGAGAGATGGCGCCACTTGGTCAAGGCTCTCTCCACAACTCTGGACATAATGAGGCGCATACTCGCAATGAAACTAGCCTTCTCAGAGGTATATCAGAGGACTGGCGTCCCGAGAGAAGGTCCGAAGGAACGACCAAATAAACACCTGCATATTATCCAACAAGTAACAGCAAATAAGAGAGCAGAGCGCCATTAGTAGCGCCATATTGAGGGTGTTGGAAAAATTGCGGCCCCTATGGTAAAAATTGGTGACAGCGATGTTCAGCGGCTAAACTCGTGATGTGGGAGGCTGTGGGGGCTTTAAACCCTGTAAATTCTGCCAGTTCCTCTTCTGTACCCCACTATAATAACACCTCACAGCTTTTGCATCCTTTTGTTGGTTTTGATCCTTCTGTTGTATTATATATACATTCCTTTCTACTCACCCGATCACTAGATATTTCTTCCAACCAACTTTTCCCACTCTATTTCACCCCTCAATTGATTTCAATCCTTCTGTTAGGTGACTAGTCACTGCATCCTCCCCTAGAGCCTTGTTCCAACCAACTCATGGAAGGAACGCATCTATCTCCGGCTTTTTCTATTTCTATAGACACCAACAAAATCCAGAAATAGATCGAAAAACGAGGGCAGCATCGGGAAGCACAGTTCTTCTCGACCGGATTTATCATACTCGGGCATCGCTCAATGCAGCGTGTTGCTATGGATGGACCATTCGCGCTTGGGGAGCTCAGTGAAGAGCTCTGCCTGTTGATTCTTGCGTACCTCCCAGCATCCGCTCTCAAGAAAGTATCCGAAACTTCGGGAAGATTCTACGACCTTAGCATTCCAGTTATGTATCATACAATCGATTTAAGTATTCATTACTTTGAACCGGTCCATAACGTAGCCATGCCAAATCGTATGCAACTAAGACCAGCAAATTACAAGGACATCTTACTTAAGCAACACCTATTCATCAATCTGATGCTGCGCAAGCCTCAGTATGCCAGCCTTGTCCGTTCTTTCACGTGGACTCTTGGGTTTTGGCGCGCAGAAACGTTCCTCCCAGCGGAGATCAGAGGAGAGAGGGTCATATGGCTTCCGGAAAAGGTATACGCAATGTTCTCCTTGCTCGACCGGGCCACGAGCATCGATATTGATATGGGACCGTCGCACATCGAATCTCTAGCTTCAATACCACTCTCACGTCGCCCCTCGCTTTTTCCAGATGCTCGGCACATTCGACTTGGTGGGCAAATGCACTACGCACTTGCCTCCGCAATTCTTCATGGTAGCGACAAAGCACCTCTGTCTTCCCTCTCTCTCAACAATGTTCAGGAGGGTGGACTCTTTGCTTCAGGTCAAAATTTCTCATTGCGTACCTATGATGACGAATACGAGCGCAGTTTCAGAGATTTGACCACTTTCGAGGAGAACTGGCCGGAAGGTTGCTTGCCGATACAAGTCAAACCAGGGAATATGAGGCGGCTGCTGAATTCTTCACTGAAAGTTCGTTGTCGTAATCTGCAGTATTTGTCTCTGCGCAAGCAAGGACAACAGTTCCTTATTCAAACAATGCCAAGCCCCGTCACCCATGATGATGCTGTCTATCATGAATGGGCCGCATTTATCCAGGCTATTCGTCCTCCAACTCTAGTTTTGGCGCACGGTGGGCACACTAATTTGACTTGGGATGGAATGGATGCCGTGGCTATGCGGGCAGTGCTTCAGCAGGGACTGCGGCTTCATGAGGCGACTGCGCCAATGGATGAGCTTTTTCGGGATATCTTGATGCCAATCTTGCAAGCTGGTTGGCCTGGACTTACTCGGTTGACAGTACAAGGTGTGAGTAAGAGCGTCTTAGGGGGGCTAAGTGATCTTCAGGACGTCCAAATCACAATTGATGAGACAGTGAAGCGGTGCTGGAATGGAGTTGTTGGATGGAGATGTTGGATGTGATTAAGACACTATAGTATTTTATTCACAATCAAATTCTCCTTCGTCCACGTTAGTCTTTCTATTTTGGTCGTAATATTACCGCTAAACATAGTTTCCTACCTATATTCTGTCCCTAATTAACTGAGAGTCAGAGACAACCCATTCCGAGTGGAAACCAATGTTGCCGGGTTGAATGTTTAATCTTATTGATAGGCCGTTAATTCAGAATTTTTGTGTGTTGAATATTATCACCGTGGAAATTGTATCATTTTGACATCTTAAAAAAGCTTTATATAAAGTATAATCTCAATTGCTACCAAGATCCAACTCCTGGGATCCTCGGATCGGAGCCCTGCAAATCGATCATAATGAAATCCTAAAATCTGCCATCATCCTCCACCCACGACTATCATCATATTTACTTTTCATATCGCCGAAACAGGTTTTTTAAAACTTCCGTTCGAGGGCCAGTAATCTGATTTTATGAAAGTTGTAAAAGAGCCATATCCCGCGTACCACGAAAAAATTGTCAGCATTGTTGCTCCAACTTAAAACGTCGTCTAGCGATCCTTTTGCTTTTGCTACTAGCTCAGCGCATCCATACCACCCATATGTTTCTGGTGGTTTATAAGCCAGTACTCCATTAGTGATTGCAGCTTCATTTGTGGGACCAATCCACCAAAGATGTGTCCATTCATGGAGAATTGTATTTGCTAAGTCATATTAGCATTATATGGCTGAAGTCGATGGAGATTTGAAACCTTCTGTTCCCCTGTATCCCTCTCTTAATGCAGACGAATCTTCCCATTCTTTAAGTTCAATTGTTTCAAACGGTATGGCATCAGGTCCAACGGCGAATTTCCGCTGCTCAAAATTGGATTGAGAGAAGAAATGTTCACAGAAATTAGTAGAACTACCTGTGCGCACTCCATTATCGACCATGTTTCGAGTAATAGCAAATGTAACGCCATATTTCTGACACTCATCCCCTCGATTATAAGCATTATGCACCGACTGGCAAGAAATGGCGTATAGGCCCCCAATTAATGGACGCTGGCCTTCGCCAGCTGGAACATTCATGCTACCCACCATTCTTTCCCAGATATTGCCCACCCGAGTCAATACATCAGTCGTATAGTCGTTTTTGAAATATTGGACATATCTTGACACCTCAGCTAAATTATTCAGGGTGAAGGAAGGCTGGTGCTTACGCTGGATCGTTTGACTCTACGGACCTCTTGTCGGCGCTACTTGGCGGATTGTTCTTCGTAAGTGTAGCCTTAGTCTTTTCGAATCGAGCTTTTGAGTTTGCAGCCATTTCCAGCGCGCCTGCCCATCCTCGGACGATAGCTTCTTGCTTGGTTTCGGCAGGGTTCTTGGGGTTGGGATGCAGGGCTGTATAATGCGTACTTCAATGTCTGTGGCAACGATGATCCATTATCAAGTTTGGACAAAAACAAAGACTCCGCAGATATGAGAAATCTGTTTGACAATATTGTCAGCGCTCGTGACGTAAGTCTATATTCCTCAGGCTCCCATTTTTAAGCTATGATGGGCTATCAAAACTCATATCACCAAGTGACTGACTCTATAATAGTGGAAATTTGCGGATATGAGCAAAGGGTACCCATGTCGCTCAGATCCAACGGCAACCCCTAAAAGAGACGGGAAAGAGGATAGAAGATCCGTTGTATCAGTACTTGCTTGATTATTATTGATTAGAGCTAGATATAGTCAAACGTAAAAGCTAATTTAAAAGATTTTAATTATTTCTCTATAGATTTTTATATTATGATAGGTAATAATAGAGAGATCCAAAGTAGAACTAGAAGGTAATAATATAAAACCCGCTATTATAATAGCGGAATAATATAGTTTTCTATATTATGATACGAAAAATCGTAATTTGACAGAGCGTTTGCAACCGTAAGGATGGTTTGCTCTTAGTAGCGGGAAGAAGCAGATTGAAAATTGAAAATGAATCCTGTAAGTGATTTAAGATTTGACATATAACCTCAAAGACGTTTTGAAATGCAAGGTGATCAAATACTAGCGATTTGGAAAATTCATGGCTTTCTGAATTCGACGCACATTAGGAACTCTTATTCCATAACTTGATTCTTTAGAACCAATCTGCAGCTGCCAACTCTTTGAATTTCCATGCACCCAAGTATACCTCGCACCATATTAATTGCAAGTGCATCCCAGATAATTGCTAGTGCAGCGGCCATTAATTCCCTCGCAATCGTTACCAGCACATGGTCCAACGGCTGAACCACACCCATATCCACATCCGCAGCCTTTGTAGGGACCCTGGAAAGTACTTATTGTTAGACATAACCTAATACGGATTTTATTCGGATGTAGAATGTATCAAATCGGTAGGACATACAGAGTTGCATTTGAGGGTAGACCTATTTCCATCACAGCCATTCTCATAGCAGTTTCCATTGACTGGACCGCAGCGTGCGTCTGCGGAGGGGGTTGCACCGACCGTGGAGGCCATTGCGGCGACCGTGAGGAAGAGGAGGGTTTGGAATTGCATCTTAAAAGGAGGTTTGTAGAATATGAATCAGGATTTGTTATGAAGACTCAGCGTCTAAGATGACAGGACAAGCAAGGATATTGCAGTCTCCTTTATAGAAATCCGTTTATGGATGTAGGACTAGAATATGCTCTATTAGAATGCTGTTCGACATATTAGGAATGCGCTGGGTTGCACTGAAAATAGGATGCAAGCACTGCTTGTATTCACTAGTTGTACAGGTAGCATTTAGCAGACCTAAAACTCGTATTCAGCTCATGAATAAGACTAATATATGATGGTTAAGCTCAGCTGCTAATAAAATAGCTCTATAAAGGACAACTGCATCTACGGTGAAACCGCCAAAGTAGTTACGCAAGACACCGCGGAGTTCGTAAAGGCGGGGATTATAGTGTCTGCTGTCTTTCCAAGGGGTATCATCGCAGATGGTACTCCAAATCAGCGGTGAGGAGAAATACTTAATATTCTCAGAGCTTCCTATAGATTTCCTAGTTCAATGAACACCGCATCTTCGTGACCAGTACTAGTCATAACGTTTGGAAGTACATATTACCTTATAGTAAAGTAAATGTTTCACAGAGAGATCATCTGGAATACCTTAGTGTGCTATTCTAGAGCTTTAAAAATGAGTGTAGAAGGAACATCAATAAATTTTAATGCTTGATAATCACTAAAGTTTAGGTCACGTAAGGGCTATAAATACTTGTGAACCATATTATAAGTAGTTCAAAGGAGATACGACAACTCCTTTTCGTTAGAACTATCCGTTGAATACAACAACGTCATGGCCATACTTGTAACAGAGAGATCGGCACTTACCCCGCAAACACAGCTGTAGTAACACTACCGCTTTAGTACAACAACGCCACCAATGTCGCACTATTGGGTTTCTACGAAGTGTGCTCTTCATCCCCCCCGCCCAACAAGTCAGCTTTGTCTTAGTAACCAGCTCTTCTATCACAAGCCACCATTCACGAACCTTTCTTACGCAACTATATATCCACTAAGTCTTATTTCCTTCATCACGATTCAGCGCCATTCGACCATTTTGAGTTGACACCTCCTATAATACGTATTCTTATACCGACCTCGACTACGTACGCTGGTCCTACCATGCTCGAAAAGCTACTATCTATTGCGGGACATAGCATGTGGCACCGTAACAGCGCTAGTGAAGCGATTCCTATAACATAAAGAGCTTTTTTCTTGACTATACCTAGTTAATAAAGATCCTTTTGCCCCTATAACACTACTGTAAATAAAAATTTCTGTTACAGATCCTGACGAAGATTTCTGTTGCATATGCTTCTTTAGATACAGAAGGTGCAGTGGACCCTGTGACTCAGAGTAGGTACCTAAGGTATGTAGGTAAGCAGCAAAGTAAGATTTACCTAGGCACAATACTCCTGAGCTAGTTTCGGACACTAGAAGCTCAACACGCGAGGCCGAGGGGGAGTAGTAGCAAGGCAAGGCCTGAGCGGCCTAGACCTTTTAGAAGGCAGTTTTGAAATGGCAGTCGTAAGATACGGCCAATCAAAATGCCTAGAAGGCTAGGAGGTCAGAGTTTGACACCTTGTAATTGTAATGCGTACATTTCAAAGAAGATATAAAAATTCTTGCTTTGTTAACGCTAGGGACCGTGCCGTGGTCTGCGAAAGTACCTAGGTAAGGTAAGGTATAACGTGACGCTAGCCAAATCATATACTCGGTAACTAAAATTGAATCTAGTTGGAAAACATTTTCTTTTCTTTCACCAGCCAGCGGTCTTCTCCATCTAGCTGGGGGAAGGAACTTATTTGTAAGAGAAAAGGCCGAATCGTCTCTCACTCACTCGGTCTTCGGGCCCGGGGCAGAAATCTGCAAGCGATGAGGCAGAAAAAACTGGCAGATCCGATGCCGACACCCCTGTACATTATGGCGCTCTGATTGGCGGAGGTTCCGATCCCGCGTTTCTTTCCCATCCCACCGCTAAACTACTAGGATCAAAGCGACATCGACTGCTACGGAGTTCAACGCCGTCATGACTCTTGGGATAATATTGGAAAAGAAAAGTTTCCCTATAAGGAGGAGAGATATCCTCCGTCGCAGAAACATGCTCTCTTCGTCTTCATAACACGCAGCCTTACGATAATAGCCATGGACAAGCAAATTCGCAACGAGGCTGAACCCGAGGCCGTGGCGGGTCCTGCACACCGAGACAGAGACGGTGACAGAGGGGCAATAATGGAAGGGCAGACCGAAGAGAATATCGCAGCGCCAGAAGTATCCTCGTCCGACGAAACCCTCAATGGATCAACCGCCAGTGTCAACAGTGTCCATGAGACAGCAGCTCCAGCCGCGAAAGAGGAAGCCTCTGGTCCAGAGGCGTCGCGCACATCATTGCAGACTGCTATCATTATGATCTCACTCTGTTCTTCTGTATTCCTTGCGTAAGTTCTCAATATATTTCGCCTGGAGTTTGCGCATCATACTAACAGAATGCTGCAGAGCCCTCGATACAACCATCGTCACAACCGCCCTCCCAACCATCAGCGAATACTTCCACTCGAACGCTGGTTATACCTGGATTGGTTCCGCTTACCTGCTCGCCAACGCAGCTAGCACACCGTCATGGGGAAAGATCAGTGACATCTGGGGACGGAAACCTATATTACTCGTAGCAGCAGGCATATTCTTCATCGGAAGTGTTCTATGCGCCACTAGCATCAACATCGGAATGCTGATTGCATCCCGAGCAATTCAAGGAATTGGAGGTGGGGGTCTGATTGTTCTAGTCAATATTTGCATCTCCGACTTGTTCAGCATGCGGAACCGGGGCAAGTATTTTGGTCTTGTTGGCATGACTTGGGCTTTTGCTTCAGCCGTGGGACCGATATTGGGAGGGGTTTTCACTGAAAAGGTCTCGTGGAGATGGTGTTTTTATATCAATCGTAAGTGAAGGCAACATTTGCGTTGTGCTATAGCTGACGGAGCTAGTACCTATTACTGGAACTGTGTTTATCCTACTCTGCATATTCTTGCATCTCGATAACCCCAAAACTCCTGTTTGGGACGGTCTCAAGGCCGTTGATTGGCTAGGAAGTATAACAATCGTTGGTGGTACCTTGATGTTACTTCTCGGTCTAGAATTCGGTGGTGTCTCATTCTCGTGGGACTCCGTCACAGTCATCTGCCTGATCATATTTGGGGTTTTCGTTGCAAGTCTTTTCGTTCTCAACGAATGGAAGTTCGCTCGCTACCCGATTATGCCTCTTCGTAAGTTCCGCTTTAATTTCCATCTAGAGCAAATTCTAATTTCTAACTAGGCATGTTCAAACATCGATCTGCAATTGCCGCCCTTGGGACCTGTTTCTGTCATGGTATCGTCTTCATTTCCGGATCCTACTATCTACCCCTTTATTTCCAAGCTGTCATCGGCGCCACACCCCTCCTATCCGGCGTGTATACCCTGGCCTTTGCACTTTCCCTATCATTCACATCAGTAGCTACTGGAATATTCATCAAGGTAACCGGCAATTATCTTCCACCAATTTGGTTCGGCATGACGATCCTGGTTCTCGGCTGGGGCCTCTTCATCGACCTCGACTCCACGGCTAACTGGCCAAAAATCATCCTCTTCCAAATCGTAGCAGGAATCGGTGTTGGCCCAAATTTCCAAGCCCCTCTGATTGCGCTTCAAAACTTCGTTGCGCCACGAGATATCGCAACTGCGACTGCGACATTTGGCTTCGTTCGCAGCTTGGCCACTGCTATTGGGGTCGTCATTGGCAGCGTCGTTTTTCAGAACGAAATGCAAAACCAATCCGCTTCATTAGTCGCTTCGTTGGGCCCTGAGCTCGCTGATGTACTTTCTGGTGGTTCGGCCGGTGCGAGTGTCGGTATCGTGACTCACCTTCCGCCGGCGCAGAGAGTCATTGCTAGGCATGCCTTCTTTCAGTCTTTGAGGACGATGTGGATTATGTTTGGTACGTGATACGCCACCTTCATTGAACCCCCTAGCTAATAACCCACACAGTCGCTTTCGCCGGCTTCGGCTTGCTTGTCAGCCTCCTCATCACCAAACGGACGTTGAGCAAAGAACACCAGGTCGTCAAGACAGGCCTAGCGGAAGAAGAAGCGAAACGCAAGGAAGCGAAAGTCAACAGAGGCTTGTCGAGAGATGCGAAGCGGGGAGAGAAAGAGGCGATGAAGCGGGAGGGGAGGAAAGAGAGCGGAGAGGTGCTGCCGCAGGAGGATGTCTAATCATTCTACAGCATGTTATACCAAAAGAAGCATATACAGGCGTTCAGCGAGATTAGATAGCATCACAGCTCTGGCGTTCGGATTTGGCTATAAAAGCTACACGATACAATAATAAATACATTAATTTTTTTGAACTGACATTCTCGAGATCACCATTGCTTAAGCAAGTGGGTCACGAATCGGGACAACTAAATATCTTTAATTTCTGGGACTTGAGCCCATGCTTTTCTCTATTGATTAACACATTTTGATTCTCACTAAAGGAAATCATAATAATGCTTCTTCTCACATCAGCCCCTATCTATTAGCCGAGCCTTACAGTTCTATGTAAATAATTGAGTGACAAGCGGCTAGCTTACTTTATTTTAGCACGCTATCCCCATATTCTAACCCGCATCTGCACCGCATTCGTTAGTTTTAATATCACCAGTACTTTAGAAATTATCGGAAGGTACTACGAGTATTGTAAACTTTTGCACGGGCCCATTCATGATATAACGTGAAGGTTCTGATGGGCTATGTAGCAATCGTGGTCATGCTTGCGATTGGGTTGCATGCATATGCCCTGCTCGTTCGCGGCCGCATCGATTTCCCGATCAGCGTCGGACGTCCCTAAAAATGGAACGAGCCACAACACCAAACATCCCTCACGCATCAATTATCTTCTGATCCTAGATGATCATGGCGAAAATAGCGTTCGATGAACTACCATCCGAGCTCATTTATGAAATATCAAAGTATCTCTCTCAGTGTAACGACCTCAATTCTCTCATCCGATCCTGCAAACGCCTTGCAACATGCCTCACTCCTCTCCTCTACCACAAATCCTTCCACCCAGATGAAATCTACGGCTGTTATGATCACGCGAGCAATCGTGCATTATGGTCCTACACAGTTACTGCCCAGAGACTTCATGGGCCAGCGAAACATTGGGGCTCTGAATACCTCCTGGCCTATTTCGCGAACACCATCCCGCTGCAGTGGATTACCCGCGTGCAGTTCATCGCCCAGCCTACTTCTAGCTCTGGCATGAATCTTCTAGAAATCATCACCAGGGCTGGAAATCACCGGCTGCTCAAGATCTGCCTCGATCGAGGTGTTGATATCGAGACGCGTGGCCAGCGTGATAACACACCTCTGCATTTCGCTTCCGAGGCCGGCTTGCGGGGCACTGTGCAGCTGTTACTCGATTCGGGGGCAGATGTTCTTGCGCGGAACTCTGAGGGCTTGACTGCGTTGTCTCTAGCTATCTCTGAAGACCACGCGGATGTAGCGTCCTTGTTGCTGGACGCTGATGCGGATGGGACTACTATCAACCTTGCACATGATCCTTCTGGCTACAACGCGGGAATGACACCTCTGCACTACGCGGCCCGAAGCAACAATTGCGTCGTTCTAGTAGAAGCGTTGCTCGCAAAGAGTGCAGATATGTTCGCCAAGTCCGGTGGGTACTCTGCCTCTGCCTCTGTATCTGTGATTGCACATCGTAAGTTTCCGAGCTTGACGCCTCTGGATATAGCTATCCGTGGTAGAAAAGATGAGATGGCATTTCTTCTCGTTGAGAGAATGCTAGCGATGCCGAAAGAGTTGCGCCAATTAGGCCCTACGTGGGGTGATGGGATGCCGTTGTTCATCGCTATACGTGCCGGCTTTTCGATTATGGTTCGCCGTCTTGTGGAAGAGGGGATAGATACAGAAGACGCAATGTATGTGGCAATACGGGAAGGTGCTGAAGAGATGTTCGAATTTCTTGGTGCAGGAGGCATCCCTGTGAAGACTACCATTCACATCAAGTCGCAATGATGAGCAACCTCTATGCTTCACAAGCGACCGAAGAAGTCACTATAATGGAACGTTTCCTTTTCAGCGGAATCGATGTCAATTCTCGGGACTGCAAAATGAAAACAACACCTTGTTGCTTGCAGGGAACATGTTTGCCAAGAAGAGCTGCGAGGAAGGTAGTGAGCACGGTAGAGACTTCTATCTCGAAAAGTTCTGGCACTACTCACAATGAAGCGGCTGAATGGAAGCAGCCTATTGGCACAGTCGATAGGAAAAACCGACATATCCTACGTTTCAGTAGTTAATAGAGGTTCATTTTTTGATTCTCAACTCAACCTCACAATTTCAACCACACGAACAAACTGTTATTCTGCTGTGTGAGAAATCTTCACACAGCAGCCTCACCGGCCTTCTCGAAATCCTTCAGAAACCTCCACCTCGTCTTCTCAGCCAGTCCCTTCTCTTTCCACCCATTAACACTCCCAGAAGGAAACAGATCGACACCCATTCCTGGCTCCAATAGAGTCGGATCATGCGCAATAACAACCCACACATTATCCACCGCATCAAAGACCTCCAGTTTCTCAATCGTCTCGTCCGCTTTTGCGCTATCATGCGCAAATGCCTCGGTTGTGCGATAGAACGGCTTATTCGGCGTCGGAGAGAGCTTCTCAAACATGGATCCTGGACAGAAATGCATCGCTGCGTGGCTGTTTAGGGGACCGAGATTGATTTTCGCGGGCAAGGGCAGGTACTCAGTCGGGCGGAATTCGCCTCCATGATGGCACGCGTCAGCGCCTAGGAAGATGAAAGTATCTTCTGTGACTCGGGCCAATGCACAGATATGGCCGATGGTGTGGCCTGGACAGTCGAGGATATAGAAACTGCCATCGCCGAAAAAGTCATTGGCGCGGAAACCACCAATTTCTAATTCAGAGAAAATAACTTCATATACGTTCCTCCCATCGAAATCAGTGTCGAGCAAAGGGGCAGCAGGGTTGGTAGGATACCCGGGCATGAAGTTTTCCTTGAAGCCAGGACCGACAATGATGGATGTGCTGGAAGGGAATAGTGCAGGATTGCCCGTGTGATCGGGATGCCAATGGCTCCAGATGATCCCCTCGATCGCACCACCCTTCACGTTAACATTATTCTCCTGAAGGATCTCAGCCACATCTTTCTTAACATTGATCGTAGCACCCGGCCCCGCGGCTTTGATTGTGCCCGTGAAGGCAGGGGCTAGGTTTTCCCAGTCTTTGCGCATGCCCAGATCGAAGACTAGCTTACGGCCCGATGCGTGCTCGATTAAGAAGACGAGACACGGTGCATAGAGGAGCTCGTGGCCAGTGTAGGCGGGCTTGAGCATGGTGTGCATGGGTACGGTGAGGACGGCTGTGCTGGGCTTGGGAGTTAGTCTTGGGAGTTGGTAGGAAGGGAAGAGGCGTGGGGAGGAGGGGAGAATACCTATCGATTACTTTGACTGTTACGGTTGAGGAACTCTTTGGGATATGAAGATCCGGAGGAGACTTGGGCAATCTTGATAGTGACATCTTGAAGGTATGAGAGAGAAGTGGGGTCTTCGAATAGAGGTGTAGTGTCTAGTAATGCCACTTATGTGAGAGGATAATGGCTGTTTTATACTCCTACTCAACCATACCAAAGTACTCTATACGCAGATCCACTGCGGAATCAATATCGCGGACACTTAACACAGGATGCAGCGGCGGACTTGCGGGTGTCCAACTTGTTACTCCGCACGCCGTATAGTATTGTCGACGAGGTTACTAGTTACCCCAGCATCTATTCATCTACCTCATATAGTAAGCGATATAAGATTGCCGACTAAGCGCTGAATTCCGTCATATCGACTCATATCAAGCCATATGGACTAATCAGGTACGACCACTACCTCACTACCTCACTCCTTCAAACCCGTCATACCCAAAGTCATTGAGTTTCATCTCCCCACCATGGCTTTTCATCCGGATGAACACCATTCCCGTTTCGGTCCAACTATACGACCGACCCCTAGCCTCGAAGCTTAATTGAACCCACATTACAACCTGGTTATTTAATTAACCTATTCCATAAAAGAAATCGCCATCCATCACTTGTAGCTTGCTCAGCAATACTATGATACTATTCATTCCAACCGACGACACGGCGGATCAGATCAATTCAATAACTGACCAACTGTGCTTTGCATGAGGTGAGAATTATTAATCGGCGGTATGGTGTTCCGCTGTGGGGCGACTTGCTTAGAAATTTGATCGTTTGTCTCTACA
This sequence comes from Lachnellula subtilissima, assembly GCA_007821545.1. Taxonomy (NCBI): domain Eukaryota; kingdom Fungi; phylum Ascomycota; class Leotiomycetes; order Helotiales; family Lachnaceae; genus Lachnellula; species Lachnellula subtilissima. The sequence goes on along the minus strand of QGMJ01000031.1, from coordinate 20,236 downwards.
TTGTACTAAGCTATGATTCTTGTAGAGGGAGTCGATGTCCCCCCTTTTTGTTTCGGGGCTTGGGGCGTGTTCTAAGGTTTCAAGCGATTGTGGGGAACGGAAAGGAAAGTATGGAAAGAAGGGGGTATTGTCACGTGTCGCGTCCCCCTTTTGCGAACTAGGGGGAGGCGTGAAGAGATGTTGTAGGTGGAAGATTGGATGGGTGTTTTTATTTGAAAATCTGGGGAATGTAGTATCTTATTATTCTTGATAGGAGCATTGCTGAGACCAAGCCGACGGATATTACTACCGTTATCAACAGAGACGGCGAGGCAGATCTGGTAAGTTGTCAAATGGGCTACTATCTTCATGGTTTGTAGTGCTTTGATCAGAATAACTCATGCATCCCGAACCCGATAGAGAGGCTTAGATTCAAATAGAGTATTTACGATGCGATACTTCAGCCTTTCCCTTCAGTCACCTTCCAACAGCCCCGAACTACCTTTGGCCCATAGAGGCCACTAGATCAATTCCTGTGTCTTTACTGCTATCTGGCGTGGCTGCTTGCTATTTAGATACTATTATAATCACCAAATGTTTAGGTAGAGTCTACTTGCGCGATCTTGTAGAGATTCTCCGGTGTATTGGATCAAGAAGCATTTCATATTATTCTGAAGGTACAACGAGTTCTCTCAGCGATGTTTCCGCCTTTTCAAGTCCGTTATCACCGGCCTTTCTTTTCATCAACAAAGTAAGGTCCTCAGTGCTCTGTAGCGTATGTGGATGTTCCCGCCCTAAGAGCTTCACCCTGCCATCTAGGGCCTCTCGGTACTGGGCCTCTGCTTCCTCGAGCCTGTCAAGCTTTTCAAGAGCCTTGCCAAGGTTGCTCACACTCTGCAGTGTGTCAGGGTGATCTAAACCTAAAACCTCCTTTCTTCCTTCTAAAGCCTGTCGATAAAGCAACTCAGCTCCGGTGTAGTCCAATTGATTAAGACGAACACTTCCAATATTGTTAATGCTTTGAAATGTATCAGGGTGTTTGCTTCCCAGCACCTCCTCCCTCACAGCTAACGCTTTCTGATATATTTGCTCGGCCTCGACATATCTCCCTTGCTTTTCGAGCGTCAAGGCTAGATTGTTAAGGCTCCTCAGTGTATTAGGATGATTCCACCCCAGTGTTTTCTCTCTGCCTGCCAGTGCTTTCCGGTACAAGGTCTCTGCCTCGTTATATCGTCCTTGATTCCGAAGTGCGCCTGCTACGTTATGAACACTTTGTAGAGTATCGGCATTTTCCGGCCCTAAGACTATCTCTCTTGCTGCTAGAGCTTGTCGATATAGTTTTTCGGCTGCTTCATACTTGCCCATCTTTTCAAAAGTACCACCCAGATTGTTAACGCTTTGCAAGGTATCAGGGTGCTCGGGCCCAAGAACCTTTTCCCGTCCTATCAGCGCTTGTCGGTATAACTTCTCGGCTTCACTGTGCTGGCCCTGGTTCCGGAGAGCTCCTCCCAAGTTGTGTATATTTTGCAATACGTATGGGTGTTCCAGTCCAAGCGTCACCTCTCCCTGTACCAGGGCTTTCCGATATAGCTCCTCGGCTGCTTTGAATTGTCCGAGGTAAACAAGAGCTTGGGCTAAGTTATTAAGGCTTTTGATTGTGTCAAGGTGGCCTTGCCCCAGTATTTTTTCTCTTCCCGCCAACGCTTGCCGATACAAGTCCTCCGCTTCTTTATACTGTCCTCTGTAGAATAAGGCTTGCGCAAGGTTGTTGAGACTTGTGAGCGTCTCTGGGTGATCTGAACCTAGCATCTTCTGTCTATCCTCTACTGTTTGTCGTTGAATCCTCTCAACTTCGTCGTACCTTGGGATCAACGGTACGGCGACTTCGGCCATGGTCGATAGTAAGACATTGTCATTTTTTTTCGGTACTCTTTCGTGTTTCATTTTTAGATCCAGCATCTCCCATCGTAGCTAGTTGGGAGTCTTCCTGAAGTGGAGCTTGGGGACTACTCTCGTTGGAGGCTTCTTGCTGGTGATCAACAAAATCCTCAGAGGTAAAGTTCTGCTTCGAGGCCAGTTTTTGTTGCATCTTCCCCAGTCGGCTCAGGACAGAGTCAGGAGAATCTTCGTCGGTGACCGGTCGCTTCCCCAAAGACTCCCTGACGAATCCCCAATCCCAGTCGCTCGTTGGTTGTAGGGGACTTTCAACCGTATTGGGGTCATGTGATATGTCGTCGAATTGAAGAGGCTCCATCGGCTCGGCTTGACCAGTTCTACTATCTAGCGCTGCCCTCGAAGATTCACTACTATCAGAATTTGACGAGCCCCCAGCGTTTATTGGTGGGAGCGAGATGAAGGCCAATGAGAGTAGATGACTAGATATATGGCGCTGAAGCTCATCTTGCTTTCTTGAAGTTGAAGAATATGTCAAATGGTCTCCATCCTGGCCAAAAGAACAAAACGGGCAACAATTAAAGACTTGTGATGTATGACGCATGTTTCTTTGGGCAAGAGTAGGCAGTTGGGTTTCGATGAATCCTCTGGGATGTTTCTCTCTCATGTGTGATTCAAAAAGGCCCTGAGAGTCAAAACTTGCAGGTGGATGGCTGGCAGATGCGCAAAACCATTCTGAGGCCATTTGTTCCTTCTTCATGTGCCCAATCCAGTCTTGGAAAGTGTCAAATACGGTGTGTGGAGTCTTGCAACTTTCAAAAACGCATACGTAGGGCTTCAGATCTCGCGTTACATGTTGGCTGATTCAAATATTAGCGTCCGTTAGCAGAAATGTGTGAAGATGGGGCTTACAGCCAAAGATCTCCTTTGGCTTCCTTTGCGGGACTTAGAATGAGGCAGATTGGACAGACAAAATGAGATTCTTTGATTCCGATCTTGGGAGGTTTGGGAAACTCTTCTCGGTTTTTCCATCGCACCGAGCCTGTGGGTTTGATTGATCCCATCGCTGATTCAGTAGGTCGACGGAAATTCTTCGCATCAAATGTTGTTGCCGTGAATCCAGTCATGATTGTCCTCTCGTCTCTCATGCGATTTTGTTTGTTGAAACTTTGATCCTCAGCCTGTGCCATGTTGGCTTGTTGCGGATTTCGAAGCTCCTTCACTAGTCCCGACGGCATGACCTTCTTCACATAGATCTTGGACGTCTTATCATGCCGTTTCCAATACAAGAAGCGATTTCTTCTACGTGTGATGGACACGGTAAGACGTTCTTTCAGAAAATGATCCGCGCCTGGAATCTCCCGGGCTACAATGGCCGAGGCGTACTTTCGAAACTCCTGGGTCAAATTGACTTTAGCTCCATCAACATACTCAATGACCTCGTATAGGTCGGCTTTAGATGCTCGCGATTGCTTTCCAGACCTTCGAATAGCGGTCGACAAAGCATTCAGTCTTGCAATTGTTTCTTCCACGATTTGAAGTCCCTCGGACATCTTCGTCTCCCGATAGCCCTTGCTCTCCATATCAAAGTCGGCAGACGAGAACGAAGCTTCCGAAGTAGGAGACTCATACACGAACTCTTCCCCATCAACATCAAAAAAATTCCGATCCACTCGTCACTCTTTCTTGCAGCTGACACTGCACTGGCTCAGACACTGAGCTTTTTACTATGAGGGCCTCATCAGTTATAAGAGTCAAAGGTATTGCTAGGAATACATACGCTTCTCGAGGTTGACTCTTAATACGTCCAGCTGTTGAGTGACAAGATTGAGTACATCGGGATGATCGCGCAAACGGTAATCAATCGAAGCATGTCCATTTCCGAAAACGCCTAAGCTGGCACTCCAAATCTTCAAGCGTGCCAGCTGGTCTTCTGTCCATTGCGGTTGGTATTCAGAAAAGATACCCAAGAGAATAATGCATTCTTCCGCAAGAGATACCGTTGTTTTTGTCTTTATTGGGTGCGATTCTTGGGTCTCCATTTGGCTTCTCTGGGCGTAGCCCGGGGGTAATACGACAGTGGAAGAAGCAACCTATAGTCTCTGATGCGGCCACTTCAGTTATTTATTTACGGAGGTATTTTAGAGTAAGGCAACTACTTTGCTTAGAACCTCCTGAACTGCATCGATGAATACTGTTGCTCCAGATAATTTAGGTGCAGGTGCAAGGCAGGCTTCTCCTAAAAGCCGGGCATCGATTTGTCACGATAAGTAAACCGCGGGGCTTTAAGCGCCGCCCCCGCCACATACTGTGTCCCTACAAGGCATACAATAGTGTTGAAGTTGCGAGAGAATGGCCGGATGATCCTTTATCAAAGAAGGGGTCAAATCGTCTGCCTTGGTATCCAAGAAAGTAAGTGCCTCGGAGGAATCGATAGAAGGCGTTTTTTTGAAAAATTGTTCAATCAAGCATTTTGAGACGATCAGGCTTGAGTAAGGACCAAGTCTCAAATAATCACACCACACCACACCACACCCTTGAACTGTCCAGCCCCCAAGCTGGCTTACTGCTCCAAGTTTAGAAGATAAACTCGAGCCAGTCAATAAAGGTTGCTCCCGTCACGCTACCTCCTGCAGGCTGAAACCTACTATAACCAAGCGTCAGCTACTCTTCTCGGGCGCGTATTTAGGCAATTCTGTGGTGCACCGTCTTGGACTCTAATTATGGAACAGCGGGCTGCAGGGGCTTATCGTTAGGAAACAGATCGACTTCAACCTTTCTCAGCAACTTCTATTTTCAATTAACGATAATATAATCACGATATGCGATCAAATGGGCATCTTCTATCGACATGGCTGATGCTGGTGACTACGAGTGCCGGCTGCTCGCCGATTTGCTTCCAACCTGCCTAGCAGTCGCCGACTTTTTCGCTGGCAGTAATGATAGCATTGCTGTCGAAGCACGTACTGGTACCGATGCCTTCACCTTCCACCAGAATCTGTATTATGAGTTCTGTCGCTTGCAGCCGGCCAAATTGTTACCTTCGATGGGTCACTGACTGTACTGGGAGTTGGGGTGATACCGCTCTTGGAAATGCTGGAAAGTCGAGCTCCTCGTGTAAGCCATTGATATGCTGCCTCGAAAACTCTGGTCAATTCGGAATATATTATGTTTCTTCAATCATTCCAAGTAGTCAGCCAAGTGGCTGGCTGTCTTGCATGTGCCCCATTTCAACTGTGCTGAAATTTGTACTGCATTTCTCACTCTGCCAAACAAGTCTGTCCATGCAGAATCTAACGCTCGTATTTAGCCATCTTTACGGTCGACATGGCTACGCAAGGGCGCTTTCGAAGGCCTGGAAGCTTTGCGATCCAAAGTTCTGGGGCAAAAGTTGAACATCGGAATACTACGTCAACGACTTCGTCTCAGCACTTCTTCGTCAAAGAGCCGTAAACACATTATCGAATGCCTCACAAACTGCAATCCTGAGCCCCCGCTTCCCTTAGAGCCCGTGCGAGGTGATGAAAGTGGCATCTCCCATTCGAAAGCGTCAAGTTCGCCCTTGGCTAGAGTATCCAGACTTGCCACTCGCTCTCATCAGCTCCTCTGCGAAAATTGGGCGTGTAAATGTGAACCCCCTGGATCACATATCGCAGCCAGGCTTCTTCTCGCTATATATCGAAGTAATAAGGTCACAAATACCATGCGGTTCGAGCTGTTACTCTCCACTTCTGATGAGTGCTGTCCGTGGGGAGAAACCGAAATCGATATTGTGGCAGATTCTACCACTTTTCCGAAGACTGATACCTCATACAATGAAAAAGAGGATGATAGACCGCGTGTTGGTAAGTCCAACGTACAGGCCCACAGAGTCAGGTTTTCGGACGAGAAGTTGAAAACAAGAGGCACGAGCCCCAAAGCGGAGCGCTGGAAGGTTGAGAATATTTGCAATCATGTAAAATCCACGCTCGGTACTCGGTTTCGCCTATTTGTCGAAGGCAATCTGATGTGGCGGCTCAGACCAGCTCGACCCAAAATCAAGGATTTGAAAAGCGTAGCACACATATCTCTCAGTGAGCTCATTCGGAATGGCTATTTCCTCCGGGAAGTCAGTCAAAAGGACAGGTTTTTGTTGAGCTATATCATAGCAAGCTCCATAATTAGCCTCTATCAGGGGCCTTGGCTGGATCGCGCCTGGACGAAAGATCAGATTTTCTTCCTGGCACAGGCTGGCGACTTGTCCAACCCCGATCTGAGGAAGCCTCTTCTCTCTACGACCTGCATTGCAGTAGACTACAAAGATGACCAGGCCCAACCAGATAACATTCACCCAGAGCCGCGAATCGCAGCTCTGGGCATTGTCATGCTAGAAATAGCGCTTGGAATGGCGATCGAGAGTCGGCGAGACGATGGACCGCTCAATCTGAATACAGATCTGCTCAACGCTTTTCAGCTTGTGGACCAGATGCAACTTGACAGAAACACTATTCCCAAGCATGTATTGGCCATCAAGACTTGTCTTCAACCAGAAGATATTTTTGAAGAAGACCTCAGTAATGAACTGAAACAACAGAGCCTTCATGCTAATATTGTAGCTCCCCTAGAAGCAATCTTGACGGCCTATAGTATACAAACGGAGGATTTGGACTCCACTCTTGGGGGTAACCAGGAACGATCATCGCCCGTTCCAAGAGCTGCCCTAAATAGACGAAATTCAAGTAATACAAGCATTCAATCTGTGAGATCAACCAGTTCAGTCGACATCAACCCTGGGTTGGCTGAACTGTTATCTGTTGATGCGCCAAGATTCTCCGACTCGTTTCCCGCCGAAAAGTGGTTTGAAGACTTGCGGAACTTTGTCCTTCCTCTCGTCCCGGACGAGCCTAGGCGGAAGACTAGAATTGCCATTCTCGACAGCGGAATTGATCTCCCTCTCGAAGTCCAGTACGCGTTCGAAGATCGACTTACCTATCGAAGCTGGATAGAAGGAGATGATACCACCGGGACAGATACATCTGGTCACGGAACGCATGCTGCGGGTCTTTTGCTCAGCGTGTCACCTCATTCAGAAATATTCGTTGCGCGGATCACCCAGAACGGTGAACTCAATCCCAACATCATCGCTGAAGTAGGGAATCCTAGATAGAACTTCCCATCTAAAAAGACATAGTTATGCTGACATGACTGCAGGCCATCGAGTACGCTACAGATGTTTGGAAAGTAGATATCATCACTATGTCTTTTGGCTTTCCGGAACTCGACCCCATCATTGACATTGCACTTACCCATGCTGCCGCAAAGAACACCATCCTCCTCGCAGCAGCGTCCAACTCCGGGAATCGACACTCTATAGCGTGGCCAGCGCGGGCTGAGCAAGTCATTTGTATCCATTCTTTGCACGGCAATGGTGATCATTCCCCATACACACCGAACTCACGCCCGCAGGACTACGGCATCTTAGGTCAAGCAGTCTTATCCTACTCACCACCTCACCTCAAGGCCGGAAATTCCGTAGTGCGATCCGGCACTTCCTGCGCAGCTCCCATCGCAGCTGGCGTAGCTGCTATCGTGCTTGAGTATGCGCAACAGAAGCTGCCGCTATATGCACGGGCTGGATCAAAGGTGGATGAGCATGTGATACGGAGGTTGAAAAGTAATGCGGGAATGAGGAAGATTTTTGGACTCATGGCAGAGACTCGTGATGGTCAGAACTGTATGATTCCTTGGTCGTTGTTGAATTGTCAGAGGCGGGAGAACACTATGTGCGATATTATATTGGAGAAATTGAGGGATATGTAAGAGTTAAGAGTGAGACACAGCCGCTTCAATAAGCATAATGATTATTAAGGTCAATACTAATTCGGTGTCCCGAGTAATTGTTCGCCTATACGTTGGCTTTCACGATCCTAACTATGTAACAAGTGCGGGCACTGGTCTGCTCTACAGGGCATTTTTCCGAAATTCTCCCGCCCAAAATTTCCATTCACTTTTCACTTGGTTTGGCGTGCTCTATTGACACTTTCAAGCGCAGGATGCACCAAAGAGGCTATTACCATTACTGTCAAAAACCACATCTCACACTTGTAGAAGTTACAGTACAGTATCACTTATCTTGATAGGCTCGTAAGAATATTTATATTCGCCGGAGCTAGTATATCAAGCCCCCATTTCCTAATCGGGTAGAGCGCAGTGCGGGGAGCCCTGGGTCTAAAGTACCTCTTCTACTATAATTTAACTATTAGAGTTAATTGAATTTATTTTATTAATAAAAATCAATTAATTAATAGTTGTAATGATTTCAATATAGAGATAAACTCCTTAAGCCCCTGGTTTTGTTAGCAGTTTTGATTCTGTGGAGTATTAATAGAATGGTCTAAGCGCTAGCGCTAGTTACCTGAAACTACCCAAGAGTCAGTCTAAATTGATCGAAATCCGTGTTTTAATCATCCTATATCTGCAAAAAGAGTAGAAATATAAGAGATCGTATAATCGGTTTTAGAGCAGCTTTTTGTGGTGTAGCGTTACAGATCTATAAGTAGATGACCAAGGGAGCCGATGCCCGATTCGGAAAGGGGGGTCAATACTCGAGTATATCTTGTTCGGGCTGTTTAAGGAAATCAGGTCGACATGCAGCCTTGCGCAAGTAAGCCCCCACGTTGCGACCAAGTTTATTCAAGCAACCTCAATATTAGAAAGTTGAATCTGCCAGCCATTCTACGTCGCGCGTCATGGCTTTGATACCTTCTACGCCTACGTATTTCCTGGCGCCCAGCTGCGACTTCCCAGCCGACGGCCTCATTGCCCTGGGGAGCATCATCGTCCATCCGACGACTCCACAGAAGTGTCTCAACCATCGAGATAATCAGCGGGTAGCAGTACCCGCAGACGACCTACAGGAATCGTTTAAGGACAACTGGGAAGATGTCATCAAAACCGCAAGACACAACAAGGTCACACTGTGGGCTAGCTTCTTGCAGATGATCTTGGGCTTTGGCCCCGATGTCAGCGTAGGCTTGAAGCAAGGAAGAGATGACGTTTATAAGTTCCGTCAGTTGGAGACAAAGTTTTTTGAACCGGACGCGGCATATATCGAGAATAGTCTGAAAGCAGAGGGCGTCATCGCCTATATATCAGCGACCAGATACAAGAAGCCCATTTATATGGTTACGGGCGTCAAGATAGCACGCGGTGCTTCGGTCACTAGTAATACGCTCAAAGGACATGAAGCAATACTCAAGTTGGCTTTGATGGGACGATACTGACGAGTGTGCCCATATCTGGTGGCCCAGGGGTTGAGACAAAGAGTACGAAGGAGCGTGAGGTGAAATTCGATAACGGCTCTGATTACGTTTTTGCGTATCGTGTAGTAAAGATTCAGCTCAGTGGAGATGGTAACGTGAAGAGGCAAAAGGAGTACGTCAAGGGGGCACTCTTTGGCACCGATGAAGGGACGGACAGTAAGAAGGATTTAGTTGGTTGGGGCACGGAACAACTCATTGCTGCCAGCGAGGAGTTGCGAAACAACGCTGTCGTGTCTGAAGCATACGAAGATGGACAGACCGTCATCGTAGCATCTGGGAAGCCCTAGGCTTTCAGTTCTGCTTAATCGCTACTCCATATTACCCCGTATGCGCCATGGAAAATTGTGCGCAAAGCTTCTTCAATCCACACTTATCTCATGAATCAGACCCTTTCTTTAGGGAATAACCCACTTGTTCCCCACGTGTCAGACGATTCAGAGCGGCCCGTCCCGACCCAGGTATAGTCTTAATGATAAGCACCAGGATTCAGGACCCGGATAGCAAATCCTAATACTTCGTAGATAAAAGAGAGTGAATAGCTTTATTAGTAGCACACTCTAAATACTCAAACAACTAATCACCAGCCTCCATTTCCCTCAAACCACAGCCCTAACAGAGGACGAGGGAGCCTACCTACCTAACCATGAATATCTAAGCACCTAAAAGCCGCCTTTCCTAATCAAGTTTAGCTCACACCCTAATTATTGTAAGGCCTCCCGCCTCAATTTCAGACTAAACTCAAAACAGTATGATTTGACATTTAACATCATACCAACGATTATGGCTCCATCTCCTCCTCGTGCGCACTATTTGGAGAAAGAACTGCGAAACTTATATCCCAGTAATCTACAGCTAGAGCAGGTTCAAATCCTCTTGCGCCATGGCGAGCGAGCTCCTACCTCCGCCCGTTTTGAAAACGCAGGTCTAGCTGCTTTCTGGCCGTACTGCTCCGCTGCGAAGCAGCTAGTCAGTGTTACAATGAATAATAATTCTTCAACCTGGAGTCATTCTCAGTGGAGACGACATCTTGAGACATTTGACTCCCACGATAACCCTGTGCTTGTGTCAGGTCCTCGAGGAGAGATTGAAGGAATGTGCAACCACGGAGAGCTAACAGACCAGGGAAGAAGGAGCTCACAAGCACTAGGCGCATATCTCCGAAGTCTATACATCGATCAACTGGGTTTTCTGCCATCTACAATAAGTGATCCGGAGATAGTATATCTTCGAGCTACTCGCATCCCTCGGGCTCTTGAGTCCTTGCAAGAAACCTTCTGGGGCATGTACCCTCCACACTCTAGATCGAGAATCTTTCCTCCTCCCGCAGTCATTCTACGTGCAGCTACCGACGAGACACTTAACCCAAACAATGGCTATTGTAAGAGGTTCGCTCAATTAGCTCGGGCATTCTCGCGGAGGAGTGCTGAGAGATGGAATACATCGACCGAGATGGATTATGTCAATGATTTGATTGGTAAATGGATGCCGGAAGATGGCCAGAGAGTTGCTATAGACTCGCAACCACGCCTATCTGGGATATTGGACACTATCAATTCGACCCTTGCTCATGGATCGGGGACAAGACTACCGAACGAGTTTTATGACAAGAAAGGCATGGCTATCATAAACCGACTAGTGATAGAGGAATGGTTCAGTGGCTATAACGAATCTCAAGAGTATCGAGCTCTTGGAATTGGTTCTCTCCTGGGCGACGTTGTATCACGAATGATACTGAGCATTGAAAAGAATAGCAAGGAAAATTCTTGTCAAATCAAAAGTTTAGATGGGACTTCAGCAAGCATCCATCGCCCGAACGCTACTGTCAAGCTGGGATTAAGTGGCTGTCACGACACCACACTAGCGGCTATATTAACAAGTCTTGGAGCCTTAAAGCTTGAGACTTGGCCGCAATACACCAGCTATGTTGGTCTCGAGCTGTTTCGAAAGGCCGAAGAATCCGTAACCGCAGCATGGAAAGCGGACAAATTCCCCTCCCCAGGTGGGTCAGCACCGCATATTAGAAGTAACGACGGGCTCCGCCAGCCTTTTCTACCAGGCAAAGCCACTGACAAGAAAGAAATTGTCGAAAAAGCTCCTTTAATTGGTCGTAAAAAAATCGATTCCTTGCAGCCCTCGGCGCGGTCCAAACTAGATGGTTACTATGTACGCATACTTTTTAACGACCAGCCTGTCACAGTTCCTGGCTGCAAAGCTCCCGGGAAGCATCTTGATGGCAATGAGAGCTTCTGCACCCTCGAAGCATTCAAAGGCATTGTCGATAAATTCACGCCACTGCACTGGAAGCAAGATTGCTGGAGCAACTTGAATGATCCTACATTTCCGGTCAAACCGGAACCGGCTGGATATTGAACTGGATACATATGTTGAAATCGACCTTTCAATCAAAGAGAGCTAGGCACGTCTGCGATCCTTGGCTGAGCTTACAAAGTGGTTATTCAGCACCTTTGACTGTACATGGGTGGGGTCTCCATACACACTTTGTATAGATGTTCATATCAAATACTCCAGCTCGCAGTCTCTGCTTTCTTATCCATCGACTTGTAGCATATGAACTCCTGTTTTATTGCATAATAATCTGGACATGTTTGCGCTGCTGGCTGTGGAGCTATTAGGATTTGTGCTATTACACGTGACAGTAATATACAAATTGGATCACTCCCCTCGTCTTCCCCCCAGAAAAAAGCTGCGATTTAATAATCCCGATTTGGGGGGTTTAGCTAAAGAGGGGCCCCTGCTATCAAAAGACCGCACTTTAATACCAGTAAGTTATACGTTTGTATAGACAGGTTCAGTCTGAGTATCGTAATATAAATAGAACTCGCTACGCCCACGAATGACTATGCGGCCAATACCTCATCGAGTAACCAGGTCATATGGACCTACGCAGCTCCGACGGACCTAAGCCACATGGCTAAAAATTGCTGCGATGGACGCCCGATGCCTGAACTTGTATGCAGCGTATCTGGGTTTTCGGACAACTTCACCCCCCCCAGCCCCCCAAAAACAGAATCAAACATCAATTGATGTTCTACGATAATTAAGAAAATGGTTCACACGGATTTCGAATGGCAAGTTGCTGAGAAGGTTGTTAAAGATGCCCTCCGAGGTACAAGTTATGCCTGCCAGAGCCTTGAGCGCTTGCCTGGAGGGTTTATCAACTTCGCCTTTCGCAATAGGCTTGCAACTCCAAACGAAGGTCATGGAGAGACGGTTGTAGTAAAAATGACGGAAGACAAGCTGAAGGTGGAGAAAACGACGGGCGAGGAGTTCACTCTACACAAGACCCGCAGTGTGAGCGTTTCCCTGTTCACAACATTAACCATTCCGCACCCGTCAACAGTAAAGATTTGGCTGATACTGGCCTTCAAATCTTCAGTACTACGAGAATCAAGTGCTTGCCTACCAGATACCATCTGTCCGCAGCGAGGAGGCCTGTGATGGATCACCCTCTATCCTAGTTCGGGTTCCAGAAATCCTACATTACTTCCCTGGCCTCTACATCCAGATCATTGAGGATCTTCCTAATACCGCAACTCTGAAAGCCCATCTGCTCGATGGATCTTTCGAGCCTGCTTTTGCAGATGCGTGCGGAAGAGTGATAGGCGCCTGGGCTGTGAAGTTCCACAGGTGGGGCCGGCACCCAGACCAAGAAGGTCTGCGAGGGGTCCTCAGCAGATACACAGAAGCTGGTGTATTCAAATACCGTTTATCTTGCGGACGGCTCGACGCGACCATAGAGAAATTTCCTCGGGTGCTAGGTAATAAAAAGTCTCTATTCCAACTCGTGAGCCAGCGGATAACGGCCATCACCCATCGAGATGCTGACGTCGGGATCGTTCATGGGGACTTCTGGCCCGGGAAGTAATTATACCCTATAAGTATCTCTTGTTATTCAATCCTGATTATATTTTAGCCTGGTGTTCGCGAGCTCGGCAAAGAGCGTTGAGGAAAATGATGCCGGCGACGATCCTAAATCGGATGATATCGATTTAGACAGCAAGCAATTGATCTTTGTGCTTGACTGGGAACTTTGCCACATTTCATCTATCGTGATCGACCTGGGGACTATGCTTGCCGAGCTATACATTCTTTATTTCTTCGAGGACTCGGCGTCAGTTCCGCTTATTATTGCATCGTTCTTGGAGGCATACGGATCAATCGAGACCCAGGATGCTTTTGATACGATGCTTTACTGCGGCGTGCATCTCATCATCTGGCCATGTCGTACCGAATGGTCTAAAAGTCCGAAGCTAATGGAATGTATTCAATATGGATGCGATATCCTAGACAATGCGTATAAAGGCAATGCGGATTGGTTCCAAGGGGGGTTGTTTCATAAGCTGTTCTAAGAAGAACAAGACTTGGGAGTGTCAAAGTTCTCGCAATGATTGCATTCAACGTATAGGACATTGGTTGGAAATCCTGCCTTAGCTACACATAAAGTCTATACATACATGCCTACAGAGGTTATATTTGCGTGACGATATTGCTAGCCTGGAAAACCTTCACGACAAGTGCTACCAGAGCTGGGCATCGGGTAGGCTATACCACAGGATACCCGGGTAAAGCTTCTGCGGGTAACATCCGTAGTGGCTTTTAACGGGTCGGGTAGGATACCGGAAGGATCCCGGGTTTGCTCTTAGATTTCCAAGGATATTTAGGCCTCAAACTTTAAAGGCATAAAAGGAGGATATATTTATGCTTAGGCCAGAAAATCTGGCCCCATTAGCACGAAACAAGAGGTCGAAAGTAAAAGTTAAAAGTTAATTAGCCAATCCCTCCATTATGATACAACCGTGATATCATATTATTTCGCAGCCAGCCCGCCCTGTGCCGCCATGTAACTCAATCAATCAAATACGCCCCTAACGCCTCGCTGCCCACCTAGGTATTTTATGAGAAAAGAGAAAGAAGACAGTAGCGTATTAAACAAAAAAAAGAGGTAATGAAAAGAAAAGAAAATTATCATATATCAAACATATGCGTGCGTGGCGTGGGTATCTTCCTCCGCTCAATCCAATCCAAACTTTCACTTTTACGTTTACCGACTCCACTGGCCAGGCCCCTTACATGCCTAAAATGGTCAGATCAGCGAATCCTCTTGCCATCCAACCACCTCTGCTGGCCCCTCTCCTGTTGTCGATAATGATCCTGATCTGCGCCCCTTCTCCTCTCCTCAAACGCAGCCTTCTCCTCCTCACTCAGACTGAATTGCTTCTTCAGCCATCCGAACGCGCTACGCTTCTTCTTCACTTTCTTGCCATTCTCCGTCATCATTGTCATGTCCGTCATGACGCTCATGCCCATTGCGCTGGGTGCTCCTCTACGGTTCCCAATATTAGATGGCGTGGGCGTGGCACCGAAGCGGAGGTTCGAAGAGGAAGAGTTCGAGTGAAGGTGATCTATGTTTGCGGGGGCTGCGGTCCAGGGTCTTTGAAGAGGCGAATTTGGAGAGGCTTGGACGGGACGGAAAAACTGCTGGTCGGAGCGGGGCGAGGGCATGAAGTCACGGGTAAGCGTATGAGGTAGGTTATCGTGACTTTGCTGTCGAGCTGGTATGTTGACCATTCGAGGTGAATTAGTAGCTGGGGGGTTTCGGGGGAGACCTGGGTGAGTCCAGCCTGAGTATGGAGATTTCTTCTCTTTCTTTTCGACATCTGAGCAATAGGCAGAGTCTAGGCCACGAGATGGTGGCGTGTTGACAATGTGTTCTTTTTCGCCTGATCGCACGCTTTGGCGAGGGCTTAGGAGTTCATCATTTGCTGGGATTGGTGCGGCTTTCATGGTCATTTCTGACGTTTTGCGTTTCAAGGAAAATCGTTTTCGCAGAGATAATTTCGGCTTTGCGGGTGAGGGTTCAGGTGCTTTCTCAACGACCGGTGAAGGAGCAGATGGGGCTCGTACTGCTGATGGTAGTTTTGGGGAAGGGGCAGGGCTGTACGTATGTGGTTTAAGAATGAATTCGGGTTCCGGCGCCGCTAGCTCTGAAGGAGCTGAGCTTTCGTTTTCCGTAGGAGCAAAGCTTTGTGCGTCTAGCTCTTGCCGCTGCTCTGGTTCTAGTCCTGGCAATCGTTCACGGTCATCAACCATTCCAAAAGCTGGGAGAGTAGCTTTGATCGCAGGTGTTATTACTGTCGGGTCTGGTGGGAGGGACCTCAACATTGATTGCCGCATCTGTTTGGATGCGCGTGGGGAGGGCGATGGCGCGGAAGATGACAATGAACCACTGAGCTGTAAATGTGTGAGTGAAATGCGGAGATATGTGAAGATGGTACTACATACTCTTGCTTGCCTCCGACTGATATCACCAGCCCTCTTGTCCATCTCGGCAACAATCGTACCAAGTTGTACCAGTGCAACGCCAAGGTTATTTCCTTTGGTCTGCAGTGATACGTATGCTTTGTACCATCCTTCAACGTTGCCCTTCATAGCATCGAATACCTTTTGCATGTCGGGTCGCTCCCGTCTCCACACCGCAGCCTCTTGTTCTCTGGCCAGATATATAGTAAACTCCTTGCAAGCATCCAGACCTTGTGTGACATCTTTCAGGGCATCGTTCATTGCCCTTGCCGTTCTGGTTATAACATGTTCGATCCTCTCATTGCCATTGACAATTTGTACACGAAAGTTACGGTCCTCCAACATGGCGTCAAAAATCTTAATGTTTTCCAGAGGCATTTTCAAGAGATCCAATCGTTCTGCTATATCGCCGTCGGCCAGGTCGAAGTCCTCTAGTGTGGTTTCCAGAAATGCATCCACCTCATCAACATGTCCTTGCAATATGTTCATAACCTGGTCATCATCTTTGGCAAGTCCATTTAATAAGAGATATATGCCGAAAGATATTTGCGCCATCAACTTCCAAAGCTCATGGTACTGTTGCCCTGGTTTCTGTCGCCATCTGGACGCATGTGTCTCCTCATGAATGTCTTGGTCAAGCAGCAGTTTTCTCCTTAGAGCCGCACTACCAACCTTTATTTTAGGTTCACTGGTCACGCCGCCGGAAACTTCTACCATCGATTCTGCGAAGGCGTCCTGCATGGAGGCAATCGGATGGGTTGGAACGTTGACCAGAGGAGCCGGAGACGGAACCGAAGGTAAAGGCGGAGATTCGATATGAACTTCCTTCATGGTATCGAATGGAACCCCAACTTCTTTCATGGTATCGTCATGCTCTCTCAACGTACGGGATCTGATTTCGTCGTAACTCGGTTCGGTCGATTCGGATATTTCCGAACCATTGTATCTCAAAGCATTCAATCGAGGCACAACAGATGGTTCTTCGTATGTTGCACTATTCAATTGAGACACCTCGTCCTCCTCTTCCTCGTAATCGCTGTCTGATTCTCCCTTGTAGCTCGCGCCGTCGTAATTTGGTCTATGGAATTTGGCCCCCTCGTAACTCGACCTTCGCATTGGGGAGGGATTCGACTCATTATCGGGTTCGAGGATTATAGGGAGACCGCCCATACCGTGTTCCTCGTCGGAGTCGTAGAAAAATGCCATGGTTGCGACTGGGCAGGCAGGGCAAGTCAAGGCGAATGACACTGTGCGCCTTCAATTCTGGTAGGACGATACCACCTGCAGGCTCAGTGCATTTTCCTAGCAAAGCAACTCGAATCGCGAGCACATACGGGTTCTGGGTGGTCGCTGGAGGTCAGGTAATTGATTGCAGACGACAATGGGGGTGTCCCATCCGCCCCTTGAGCTCCGGATGGATAGAAAGATAGATTGTGCTGCAGGAGGGAGGGGAAGAAAAGGATAGCAGCAGAAAGGGGTGTACAGGGCGGGTTGGCAGGTTGGCAGGTTGGCAGCCACCCACGGCTACACTGCACCAAAAGATGAATGCTGACGGCTGAATGCAGATTGACTACTGTACTGACTTTACGGAAGAGTCGAAACGAGTAGTTGGGTCAGTTCCAGATGAAGGAAGCGTAAAAATGTAGAAGATCAATATGGACGGACCAGTGGTAGTAGCCGTGCCGTTAGCAGCTTAGCTCAGGAACAAAACCCATATGAGTTGGACTAAAACAGACGGACCACCCAAGCTACACTGTTTATAGGCAAGGGGGTTTCTCGGCCGGCGCCTATCATTCTATTCTCGGAGGTGCCAACGGGGATCGATCGTGATTAGTTGAAGATCGTGATGGAGGAGGGGAGAGGGGAGAGGGGAGAAAGAGGAATGCAGCAGAAAAGGATATTTGGTACGACTGGCTGCTGTATGAGGAAAGAATCTCCCATGAGAGCGAGAGAAATACAGAAGAACTGGTGTGTAGGGCTTTAGTGCATGTAGAAATTCCAATCAAACTATCGTATACGGAGTATTGTATATTACTCCTGCATAAGGTAAGACTTACTAGCAAGCCACGCCACGTGCTGTTAGGCTTCCGGGTTTGGCGGGGAACGAAAAGAAAGGGGTGCCGTTGCTGCGGCAATAATACGAAAACTTGCACGCATTTGGTGCGTTTACGGTATTACAGTATAGAGCGCCTCTGAGTGGATGGTTCATCTTACAAGGTAGTATTTGTTTGTCGCAATACCTCCGTAGTAATATATTATTGCCAGATGCGGGAGAATAAGGTAAATTAGGGTTGCATAGCATGGGCCACTAGACACGCGACACGCGACTGCCAGAATTCTTCATGGCCACGAGCGCAAGAACCAGAGAAGCTTCCACACATCATATTAATTGTTTCTCTCTCTCTCGCAAACACGAGGGGTCATTTTATCCCTCAACCCACATGGCAGCAGCGATATCCATCAATATGAGACTGCCGCTCACCGAAGCCGCATTTTAATTATTTTCCAAATTCTCCGACCGGACCCTTCCTGCAGACTGTACCCATCCCATACCATCCCATCCCATCCTATATCTGCTCGAAATATCGCCTTAATATGCCGGGATGCACGCAAAGAACAAAATATGGGTGGGTCGTGACGAGACGTCGGGTTCTTCTTCAGCCCTCAGGATCACAACTGGGAGCCGTTAGGATTCCGTTTCACAGTTTCATAGGTACTTCGTGATAGGTAGGTGAATACGAAGTACAGTATCACCAACAAACATGCCAGTGATAGTTACATCCTCGCCGTCCCTTTGAAACATCTTGCGGGAACACATCACAGTACGGCTTGCGGTAAGGGGAAGGCAGTGTAGTTTACGAATGTCTTGTTTCCTTCTTTATCCATCTCTTCTTTTTCTCATTCGCTGTCATCATCTCGTCTTCTCTCCTGTATCACGCGTCATAGGTACAGTACGACAAGACAAGCGGAAACATTCATCCTGCCCGACACACGCACCCTCACCTCGAGCAAATACGGCCCCTCCCCTCCTCCCGCTACGAAAGAGCGCTATTCGACTCCTCTGCATCGCCTCCCTCACCAACATTCCTCACCTACCACCGACTTCCTCGTCCTCGCCGCACACCCCCATCTCCTCCTTCCTAATCCCGAGCATCAGCGGCGGCTGTTCGTATCTGTGGGTTTTTGGAAATTATACCACGCGAGAAATCTCGACGCGCGCAGGCTGTCCATTGCGTACTATTCTCCAAACTTCGTGGGCAAGATATTGAATTGGGGTCCGCTACAGGGGTTCTCGATGCGCGGAAACTCAACACAGCAATCTGCTGATGCAACAGGCAAAACCTGCCGACGAGGGATAAACTGGCTTTTGAGAGGGAGGGCTACAAACTTATTCTGATGGATGTTTGAAGGGCGCGTTCGGAGATGGATAAATGAGGGCCGTTATGCTAGGGGAGTGCGGATTCGATTGGAGAAAAATGGATGCGAAGGCTTGACGATCTAGCCTGGGAACCAGTATGCCAATTGTCCTTTTGTTATGGCTAAGAAGGCTGGGGGCATGCTGAAGGGTGCTGAGATGAGGTTTATGTAAGATGATCATTCTGTTGCTGCGTATCGCGAGGCAACATTGAGGTATTCCTTACCTGCGAGGTGACTGGGTGTATATGGAAGTTCTGAAATACTTTCGGGATTTGTCAAGCACGCCTACCGTATGCTCTTGAATACATTTCTCCTAAGCCCCACCGTCCCCATATTTAGCATTTTTGAGGCTCTCGATACCCACAAATAAATAAACTAATACCCCCCTTAAACTTCTAAGCGAGTGCTCGGTACCGCTGTCAGAAGCGGTTGAGACTAACATTACCAGTAGAGTCAAGTTCCGGTCCAAGCTACCTACCTACCTAGGTACCATCTCAGTCTAAATCCCGTCTGCTGCTAACACACTGAACTAAGTGAAATTCATCATTCGCTTTTCTTCTTTTCTCTCCTCTACATACACATCTCAAAATACGTCTGTTAACTGCCATAAAACAACGCATTTTCATCTCATCTTCACACAATCTTGTTTTTCAATACAGTCTCGCACTCCTACACCGGAACCCGCAAATCAAATTCACTACACCCCGATTAAAAAGACCGAGTACCCTCTCCATCCACTTCACGTCCTCTTGTGAATTACACCCCGCGCCATCGACTCCATCCAATCTACTCCAATCGATGGGACGAGAGCTGGGCTCAGGTATAGAAGGACGATAAATAATGGCGCCGGATTGGAGAAATGCGCTGAAATTCAGCTCTTACATCTGGGATCCGAGCCATCGTTTTGAGACTTCGTGGTTACTGAGTCCTTGGGTTTTATTTGCTGTGCGAGCTGTGTTTGTAAGTTCTGTTCATTCTCCCCTTCCTTTTTGTATTGTTTTTTGGGGAGGGGTTAGTATTGGATTTTACTTCAAGTTCAAGAAGAGATTTGCTAATACTGATTTGGAATGGTACTTAGGCATTATATGCATTCACAACCCTATTCTTCATCATCGGCTGGCAAGCAAGCGGGCACGATGGACATGATATCCACGATGTCCACAAGAGCTTCTCGTTTTTTCACCGGTACGTCCTCATATCCCGCTATCCAATCCCATCCCCCTCTATAAACCAAAGTGCTGCAAATACAGAGAGGCTAACAAACACGCATCAGTCCTCTGCTACTGGGCCCAAGCAATCTACTTCCTCCTCGCCTCCGTCTACAC